>KE156185.1:50446-62366 GCA_000411075.1 Sisymbrium irio | reverse complement strand
TTTTAAATATATATATATATAAATATAGATATTTTAAAATATTCTACTTTTAAACAAAATTTTATCTCATAATTAATAATGGGTATTTATATCTTTTTACCTTCTTAGTTTTCAAAATTGTAATTAGATAGGTTAGATTTTAAATTACAAAAAGTTTTAGAAATATTAATCCATCTCTCCCAATATAAAATGATTATAAAAATTATAAAACTAAAACGAAAAATATAATTTAAAATATAATTTAAAAATAATAATTAATCCTGCGCAATAACGCAAGTATTATCCTAGTATGATTAATATAACTAGTAACTATTTCGATAAATTCTACTAAAACTTTGGTACAACATACATAACATATGCAAATAATAAAATTTTAGTTATATCATGAATTTAATTCAAGTTATAATATTTCTTTAAAAATTATAATCAAAATGAGTTAATTAATCATTTGAAGCCATATTTCAGTAGTCAAAATTTGTTTTTAATATTTTATAAATGTAACTATATCAACTCATTCTCTTAAACCGTTTTGCAGTGGTCTTAAAAATTATATGTTTGATAATTAAATTTACAATAGATATCATTTTGTAAAAAAAATATTAAGGTCAACCCGTCTATTATATTACCGAATAACATAAATATTGAATAATTTATAAGTTTTAACCTTTTATCAAATTGAAAAGATATATGTGTAATTCTTAATATTGTCTAATTTTACCAACGTTAAATCTTCATTTTCTAAATTTAAGATAGTTACTATCAATTTTAATGTTAATTGTCATGATATTCACGTTTTTATATATTAATAATTTGTATTGTAAGTTGTCTAAATTATATTTACCATTTAATTCCTTTTTTATTTTTTAATATTTTATTTTAATAATTGATTTTAATATTTTTTATAACTATTAACGTTTCTTTTTTTTTTTAAATGAGAATATTTATTTAAGATTGTGTTATAACTTAAAAAGGGAAATATATCTTTATACTTGAATCTAAATAAGATACTAAAAGATCTTGTGAATAAGTTAGGTAATAATTGAATTAACATTTTTACTATTAATAAAATTTTAAAATATTTAGTAATTGTAATGAAATTTCATATAATATAACACATGACTAAATATTATTTATTTAAGTGTGCTTCTGTTTTAATTATATAGATGTTTTGAGTACTCGACTAGCACAATTAGTAAGATTAATAGAAACATGATAGGTCAACTTAGTACAACTAGTTATATTATACTATTATTAGAACTGTATTCGTTTTTTTAGGGTGATGATGAGGTTGTAGAACCACTATTATCTTTATCAATACCCAATAACTCGATTAATTACCCAAATATCCAAAGGTGTATATATACTTATATCCATATATTTCATTAATTATCGATTGACAGTTTACGATTCGAGTATAAGTAATGTTATTTCAGATTTTATATATATGTAGATTATGAATTTATTAAATTTGAAATGAAAAGTCGACTAAGTATAACTAACATGATTAGTATTACTAATATAACTAATACAACTAGTATGTCTAGCATAACTAGTTCGACTCGTACCACTAATATTACTAGTTGACTAGTTTGAGTGTTAGACTGGCACAATTAGTAAGACTAGTATAACTATCAATAATTAGTTATATTATACTATTTTTTACTAGAATTGTAACTTTTTTTTCAGGATGATGAGGAGGTTGTAGAACCATTTTCTCTATTATTAATACCACAGAGCCGAATTAGTTATCTGATAATCCAAAATTATATATATATACATATATTTCATTACTTACCGATTAACTATTTATGATTCGGATATATAATGTTATTTTGGATTTAAAAAAAAATTGGATAAAATGTATTATTTTGGGTATAAATATTTGAAATTTTTAAAAAACTGAGGGTAATTTACAGACATTCGTTGTTATAATTAAACCAATCCGCAACTGATTCAAACTTAAACCAAAATAATATGAGTATATATTGGATTAAAATTTTCTATAACCAAAATACCTGGAACCAAACCGAATATTGGAAATCCCAGAACTACTAACATACATGATTTATTACGAGGTTTCATGAATTTTAAATATTAAAATTTGTTAAATTTAGCTCTGAGCATTTGGGTATTGAGATCGGTTTTGGATCCTACCCGATTGGTTCTAGATATTTCAGATACAACTTTTTTACCCAATGTTTACCTATATATTTTTGGTTTGTGTTTGCCAGTTCAGGGTTAGTTCTGATAAAATTGAATTATATATATTTATATATGTTTTGACCAAAATAATACATTTTATTTTGGTTCCGGTTCAGGAATCCGGATCCGGTTTTTATGTCAATACCTAATTAGATTCATAAAAATTAGTTTGACATGTACATGTTGGGTAACTCAAAATTCAACGGAAAAAAATGCATTACAAGTTTTAAATTGCAATCACCAAATTTAAATCTTAAATTTTAGATATTTATATTGTATAAATAAAAAATAGAAATAAGAGAAGAAATGATTAAAAACACTAAAAATATTTTATTTAAGTAAATTGTGTTTGGACAAGAGAAACGTTTAAGTACAACTAGAATTAGTGACATAACTGAACAGAACAATAAAAGAATGTAAATATAACTAGAATTAGTGGTACAACCCAAGTAAATAAGAAAAGAATAAACACATGTGCCACAAAATAATTTAATTAAAATAAATATTTAACACGTGCACCATAAAAAATAAAAATATTATTTATTTAACAAATAGTCGTACCAGTTTTTGAATCGTACCAAGTTTATACCAAGTTGATACCAAGTTGAAAGGAGTTGTTATTTGGTAGTTAAAATCTATAATTAGTTATACCGTACTTTAAATTAAGAAATTTTAGTTGTATTTATAAGATATAGTATATAAAATACATTTAACACATTTTAGTAATATCATATATTAAAAAATGTTAGTGGTTTGTTTTCAGTAATTAGCATGGTTAACATTTCAAATTAACATATAAGTATATTGTAAATTATGTAAAAGTTAAGATGTTGGTATAACCAATGACTAAAATTGAATTTACCAAGATGATTTAGATGACAAATTTTTCTCTATAAACCAGAATTGATTTGTTATTATGTATTTTATATAGAAAAATGTTTAAAATATCGATTTAGATATTTAAAATTTTCACCGTTGTACCAGTTGTACTAATCGTATTCGGTTGAACTTAAGAATACGATTGGTAATTTGTTTATAACAATAACGTGGGTAAAATTGTAAAAAAACCTTAAAAGTATTAGGTAGATTATGCAAAACTTAAGTTGTTTGATTTAGTAATTCTGTTAACTTTTAAACAATGTGTTTGATTTGGAAAGTTAATGTAAAATTTGTGATTATTTTGGAAAGTCAATAAAAGTTTAGTGTTTATTTGGTTAACCCAAAGCAGTTCGTGTTTTTTTTGGTAAATTTGGAAAATTTTTAGTTTATTTTGTTGCCGAATTCTCTTTTTTAAAAAGAAAATTTCTGTAATATTTTTGGTTTATAAGTTAATTTTCTAATTTTTCTTTTTTTTAAAAATCATTTAATATGTTTTGGTTTATGATTGCTTTTTATGATTTTATTTTTTTGCTATTATTAAATGAAAAAAAGTAAGAAATTAGAAAATGTGAAACGAGGATAAAAAGTACCATGATCAACATTGAACAAGAGCATAAAAAATTATGAAGGAAAAATAGGAGACCGTGATAGGATTTAACGAAAAGGTGAAACTTGAGAATGAAAAATCAGTCTCATTTAAATTCACAACAATTCTTGAAGATGAACAAGATATGTTACGACAGAACCGAGGGAACAAAAATTCTTAGTTTATGATTTCTTAAAAATGGAAATAAATATTTAATCTCATGGTTTATAACTGATTTCTATAATTTTTTTATGTTTTGAAAAATTTTAAATTATTTTTTGGTTTATAATTGAATTTAAGATTTTCCTTATTTGACTGTTATTCAAGGAAAAGCTTTTTAAATCTTTAGTTTTTAATTTTATTTTTTGTTAATTATAATAATTTCTTTTATTAAGTAAAATATATGTTGATACATGTCAATACTTTAAATTATTTATTATTATTTGTTCTTATTTAAAAGTTTTAAAGGATCAAACTTTATATAATATGACATAGCTTCTGCCTTCTGGTGTTATATACAAGGGCAATTTTCAAAAAATATTAGTAAATTGAGTTGGATTTTCGGAAATGTTTTCAAAAGTAACAAATGAAAAAAATGTTTATAAAATTTTACATTATCCCAAATTTACCTCTCCATCTTTACGCTCTCGCCTAAGTTTTCATTTTGAAACTCTCATCTCGTTGCCGCCGATCTTCGTCGTGAATCTCATCTCATCGTCGCTATTGATAACAGTCGTTGTCATCATCTTTCTCTGTCCGCCTCTGCTCGTTTTTCGACTCTCTCCTCTGTAATCAAATCGTCGCATCATCAAATCATCTCCAGAAATCATCGTCCAATCATCTTCTCTAAAAATCGTCATCGAATCATCTTCTCTAGAATTAGGGAAGACCTTCCCGAATAGTTTAGATACCTTCCTGAAAATATTAGATATCTTCATGAAAATAAAACATTACAACAGTTTGTAAAAATAGATTATATTACTCACTTTTTTTATTTAGGTACATGTTACAACAGTATAACTTGTTGTGTCATCTTAAAAATCAAGCTTTCGTATGATATTTTGTATTTGGGAATGTTTTTCTGAATATGTTAGGTACCTTCCTGAAAAATATTATATTATGATATTCCTGAAAAGTATCAAACTTTCGTATGATACTTTGTATTTGGAAAGACCTTCCTGCATATGTTAGATAAATTCCTGAAACTTTTAAATACATTCCTGAAAGCATTACAACAGTTTGCAATATTGATTATATGACTCAATTTTGTTGTGTAACTTATTGTATCTTCTTAAAAAATCAAACTTTCATATGATACTTGGTATTGGAGAAAGCCTTCCTAAATATGTTAGGTACCTTCCTGAAAAATATTAGATTATAATCTTCCTGAAAAGTATCAAACTTTCATATGATACTTGATATTTGGGAAGACTTTCCTGAATATGTTAGGTACATTCCTGAAAAATATTAGATACATTCCTGAAAAATATTAGATATCTTCCTGAAAACATTACAACAGATTATGATCTTCATATGAATCATAAACATGTCTTTAATGTGCTTACTTTAGATTCCATTATTGGATTCACCAAATGTGACACCAAATATCTAAATTCGGGAAGACATTTCCGAAACATATAAAAAGCTTCATAAAACACTAATTGAAGTGTCATTCATGAAATTTTAATCTTCTGCAGCTTCTGCAGACATGAATTGTGTTTGTGTGCTTTCTATTTCTCCGATTTATTTTCCTGACATATTGATTGAGTGTCAAAACCATGAATGACACTAACAAACCAGCAATGAAATTGATTAAAAGTGAGAAATGAAAATGACTAATCAGCAATGAAATTGATTAAAAGTGAGAAATTTTGACTAACGCAAGCAAACAAAAATGCAACCAAACAAAAACACAACCAAACAAAAACGCAAGCAAACCTTCATGAAAATATCCTCTCGTCGCAGATCGTTAGGAGAAAGCCGACACATCATCCTCTCGTCGTAGATCGAGAAATCCGGCGTTGAAATCGAGATGATGATTCGCCTCGTCACAGATTGAGAATGCCGGCAAAGAGAATCCGATGAGAAGAGAGAAGCGGCGAAGGAATTGACAGATCGAGAACGCCGGCGAAGAGAGACCGGTGAGAAAAGAGAAACGACGAAGGAAGAGAGAAGCGTCGAAAAGAGAAAAATCGCGAGAAATATAGAAGATAGAGACATTAATGTATTTTAACTCTATTAATGAAATATTTTGGTTAACTTCTCATTTCCTAAAACATTTTAATCATAAGATCACCAAAACACTTGATTATTGTCATTATTTCTATATATAATTATATAATACTTTTTTTTAAGAAAAAACACTAAATAAGAAACCTATACATATTTAGTTTTACCATCTAAATTTTGTCTAGAATTAGAAAAAGAAAAAAAATAGATTTTAGTTTTACTTCTTTTTTCCCGCTCGAATAAGTGAGCGCCAAAAATGCAATAGAAAGTGTACAATGATTAAATTACCCTTTAACCTTTTTTCGTAGAAGTTTAAAAACCCTAGGATAATAAGAATCTCACGCTATATTCTCCTCTTCTTCTACTCCTTTTACGTCGATCACACTTTGTTGGAGTTTCAAGAGCGTCCGAGTTTCTGCTGTCTACTTCGATTCTTCAGTCTCTTTACAAAAACAATCGGATCTATTTGGTTGGTTTTGCTTCTGTGTTCGATTTCGCGTTTGTATTTTGATATTTGTTCCCTACTAAGTGTAAACAGAACAGATGCCTAATAAGTGTTCGTTGAAATTCCTCCGAGAGATAACATTAACCTTTGCTCTTTGTTTCTTTCTTAACAATTTCATCTTGTATGGTTTCATTTAAATGAAGAACATATAATAAACTTCAAAATTGGAATTTAGAGATCTTGCTTTCTTGATTTTACAGCTAAACATGGAAGCTTTGAAACAAGCTTTAAGGAAAATCAAAATCATTCCACATTTAAATGAGAACAACAATGGTGTTGAGCTGAAGCCTAAGAAAGAAGGAGGATATCCTTCATGGGTATGTTCTGTATATGCATTCATTATTTACTAAACTTAAGAACTTTTTGGAATTCCCACTGAGTTTGCTATGTCCTTTTGCATCATTAGGATCCTTTTGAGGTAAGCTTGAATGCCACTTTGGAACAAAGACCCATCAAGGGTCTTAAGAATTCTCTCAAGGCTTCTGTGACTACGAGAGATATCTTAGATCCTAAGGTACACTTTGTTTCCTTACGATTCTGATACTTATTTGGCTCAGTTTTGTATAGTTTGATGTGACACATGTATACGCTTCAGGGTAATCTTTCGTTTGAGCTTGAGCATGCACACTCATATTTAGACAGTGTTCAGAATGAAAGAAATAGTATCTTCAATATGAGCGTCTTCAACAGCTGCAAACCTAGCTTAGTGCTCACTAGGAGAGCAGGATTTATGGAAGAAGTGCCTCCAACATTGGTGAATCGGTCTGGTCTGAAAGCTGGTATAACTGAGGTAAGTAAGTTACTTATAGTTTTCTTGTATTCTTCTTCTCCCATAGGCGCCTTAAGAATCCCGGTTCTTTTTTCTTCTGTGCAGGACTTCACTCCTCAGAGTAAATTCTCATGTGGACTTACGTTGGAAGAGATAACAACAACTCTAAGTGGTACTGGTATTGACTGCATGACATCACTACAAGGCAATATAACTCGAGACAACACAAAGCTTGTGAATGGTGCTACGGTTGGAGAGAAGGATGTCTTTCAGGTTTTGTATACATCCCTAACTCGATGTTAAGTGGTTTTCGAATTTATCACTCTTTTACACACTTCAGTAATAAATAAAAGCGCAGGTGGATCAAAGCTTACGTATAGGAAGCAATGTACCAGTTTTTAACCGCCACCAAGTAAACTCAACAAGATTCATTCAGCTGAAGCAAGTGAAAAACAGTAATCAACAACCACCTGTTCTAGTCCTCCATGGACATTACGGTGGCTGCATAGGCGATGTTCCAAGCTATGATGCCTTTGTTCTTGGTGGGCCTTACTCTGTTCGAGGCTACAGCATGGGAGAGCTCGGTGCAGCTAAAAGAATACTTGAGGTAAACAAAACTCATACACTAACACCCTTGTTTCTTTCCCTTTATAAAACATCTGATGGATCCTTTTTTCTTCTGAAAAATTGTTATAAGCTTGGTGCTGAGATTAGAATCCCTGTGCTGAACACACATGTGTATGCCTTTGCTGAGCATGGAAACGATTTGGGAGGCTCAATCGATGTGAAAGGAAATCCAACTGCGGTTTGTAAGAAAGTAAGACATGGTTCGTCCTTCGGTGTGGGTGTGAAACTCGGTCAGGTGCGAGCTGAATACACCTTAGATCTCAATCATGCAACCGAATCTCTGTTTCTCCGGTTCGGAGAGAGATACTAAGGATACGTTGATGTCCTTACCTTAACTCTAATATCTACATTGATTTATTATAATCCTGATACTCTAATATTCTGTGTTTAAGATAACTGGTTATGTAAATGATTTGGATTGCGATGCTGAGTTATGCAATGAATCCATTTTCATCCAATTCTTTTATTTGTTCATTCAATTCTTTTACTTTTATCCTTGGGCCAATCGTCTCTTTTAGTAGCACAGTTTGAGTTCTGATCAGAAAGATATCAGAGTTATTAACAAGAGATGAGGCCTCATTTGCTTATGCCTGATCAGAGGCTTTTGTTACGAGAAGAAAAGGAAATGATAAAGGTCACTTTGCTTGCAAGGGATAATTACGTTTATTGCTTGATAATCAATTACAAAAGAGAGTACAAACTGGTATCTCTCTCTCCTGATCATGACGATCAAACAATTGATACCCTCTACCAAACGTATGATTCTACTTAAAGAGAAAGGCCACACCATGTCACCAGCACATCACATGGTATTGTCGATGCCTGCTAACGGATCCTTGCTCTCCACTTTATTCCCCTTGTAGAAGCATACTACGATAAGATCAACCTTTATGGGCTTGATTCTCAACAATCTTGGCCTTTGCCTCTTCAGGCCCTGTTGCGGCGATGGTACTGATAAAGTACAGGTGGATGCTAATCGTCGTACTTAACAATACCCGTCCCATCGAAATTAACTTTGTCCTCAAGGTCCAGTAGATGAAACCGTTTCATGATCAGTGATTTCCATTCCCAAGTACTGTCATGATTCAGCAAGTCCTTCCATTTGATCAACAGCTCTTCCTGGCCCGACACCTCGTTTATGCGGGTAGCCAAGACAGCTTCCAGGCTTGCCTCCAACACGCCGTCGGCTGTCAACTGAGGTGGAAGGGACGCCGGCCCAATGTTGTTGCCCACTGCCTTTTCAGTTGGGAAACGTGAAAGGTGAGGTGTATCTTAGCTTCCATTGGTAACTTAAGCCAATAAGCTACTTTACCAACTCGAGCTTCAACTTCAAAAAGACCATAGTAACGAGCTGCGAGCTTCTTATTCTTACAATGGGCCAAAGTCTGCTGTCTGTAAGGACGAAGCTTCAGAAAAACCATATCTTCTTCAGCGAACTCCTTCTCACGTCGATGACCATCACACCGTTTCTTCATCAACTGTTGGGCTCGGTGTAAATGTTCTCAAAGCAAGGCTAATACCCCATCTCGTTCCTGCAATTGTTCCTCCAAGTCAGCATTAGCTGTCGACCCCTTCTCATATTTCACCAAAGTGGGAGATTCTCGGCCATACATTGCTGTGAAAGGAGACATTTTGTTGCGGAGTGACAGGAAGAGTTGTAACTCAGTCTGCCCATGGAAGAAAAGAGGCCCATGTTCTCGGTTTGTCGCCAGCAAAGCAGCGCAAGTACGTATCCAAACTTTTATTGGTGATGTTGGTCTGAGCATTAGACTGCGGGTGGTATGCCGTGCTAAAACAGAGACCTGTACCTGAAAGTCGAAACAGCTCTCTCCAAAACATGCTTGTGAAAACCTTCTCACGATCTGAGACAATGGTTTTAGGGAACCCGTGAAGTTTGACCACTTCTCGAATGAACAATCTAGCCACATCAGCTGCTGTGAAAGGATGCCGGAGGCCTATGAAGTGAGTGTACTTGGATAATATGTCCACGATCACCATGACAGAATTGAAGGAGTCTGATTTGGGCAACCCTTCCATGAAGTCCATGGAAATATCCTCCCATATCTGTGCTGGAATCGGGAGAGGCTGTAATAATCCACTCGGTGCTAAGGTAGAGTACTTCTGCCTTTGACATGTCTGACACTTTGCCACATATCTTCGTATATCGGTCATCGTGCAATTCCAATAAAATAGTTCCAGATCCGCTTCTGTGTTTTAAGACCCCACCGTGTCCCCAGAGTTTTCCGTCGTGGAATTCAGTCATTATCCAACTTTTGAATACTGAATCCTTCATTATCACCAGTTTCCCATTTCTCAACAGCCTTCCCCTGACCAAAGAATAATCCGGAAATTCATCACTGCCTTGTTTCAATGCTTTGACAATCTTTTGTAACTCCACATCCTGATAACCTTCCCCACATATCGCTTCCAACTGATTGGCGGCTGGAACAGACAACGCAAACACTTCTGCAACGAAGCTCTTTCTAGACAGTGCATCAGCTGCCTTGTTCTCCAACCCTGGCCTGTACTGTATATCGAAGTCAAATCTCAGCAATTTCGTGAGCCATTTCTGATGCTCGACATTGATTTCCCTCTGTTCCAAGAGAAATTTAAAGCTCTTATTGGTCCGTTTTCACCAGGAACTTCCGTCCTATCAAGTAATGACACCATTTCTGTACAACGAGCACTATTGCCATCAACTCTCGTTCATACACCGACTTCAGCTTCTGTCTGTCAGAGAGCGCTTGGCTGTAGTACGCGATCGGACGTTGGTTTTGCATCAGTACTGCACCTACCCCGGTACCCGACGCATCGGACCCAATCACAAAAAGAGCATCGAAGTCTGGCATCATAAAGACCGGAACGATCGTCATTGCTGTCTTTAATCGTACAAAAGCCTGTTCTGCCACTGCTGACCACTTAAACTGATCTTTGTGGAGAAGAGCAGTCAGTGGTTGAGAGATAATTCTATAACCCTGCACGAGTTTACGGTATTATCCAGTGAGACCCAAGAACCTTCATAATTCCTTCACATTATGAGGCGTAGGAAACTCTTTCATCGCAGCCAGTTTTGTGTCGTCAGCTGCTACACCATTAGCTGAAATCATATTCCCCAAGTACTCGATCTGTGCACACCCAAAATGGCACTTCTTCTTAGTAGCGAACAGCTTGTGCCGGTGAAGCAACTGCAAGACCTCAGCCAAATGGATTCAGTGTTCGTCAGTTGTTTGACTATACACCAAAATCTCGTCGAAGAAGACGAGCACCGTTTTGCGCAGATGAGGACGGAACACGTCATTCATCAAAGATTGGAATCTGGGTGGGGCGTTGGAAAAGACGAACGGCATCACCAGGAATTCGTAATGACCGTCGAAAGCCGTTTTGGGAACATCCGCTGCCTTCACCAATATCTGATGATACCCTGAGCGTAAATCCAGTTTAGAGAACACGGTGGCCCCATGTAGTTTGTCTAATAGTTGGTCAATCATCCGAATGAGGTATTTTTCAGGCACCGTGACTCTATTAATTGCTCGATAATCCACTCAAAAATGCCAGCTGCCGTCTTTTTTCTTAACTAGCAACACATGACTTGAGAATGGGCTACTACTTTCTTGGATGATTCATGCGGCGAGCATTAATGTAATCTGGTGTTCGATCTCCTCCTTTTGTGCGTGTGGGTATCGAAATGGACGTACACTGACTGGATTAGCCCCTTGCTCCAGATTTATTGCGTGCTCCTTCCCTCGCGACGACGGTAACCCCTCTGGCTCTACAAAGACATCCGCATTCATCCACGACGTCCTGGAATGCTGATGGAGTCTCAAGCTGAACAACCATACTTTCCACCAATAGCCCCCCGAACTCCACCATGATCCCCTCGCCCTCCCGTTCCACCGTTTTACAAAAAGCTTTCAAGGAAACCGTCGCGGAGTGTAAGCTGAGATCGCCCTGGACAGTGAATTCTTGATCCCCCTGCTGAAACTTCATCCACTGGTGCAGCCAGTTCACCCGAGTTTCTCCCAATGTATCCAGCCATTGTTTTCCCAGGATAATGTCGGCGATGCCTAGCTCGAGAGGCAAGAAGTTGGTGGTAACTTTGCACTCTTCCAACGCCACATTTCCC
>KE156184.1:9930-23102 GCA_000411075.1 Sisymbrium irio | reverse complement strand
GTGCAATTCCTTCGTGTAGATCTTCTGGTCATGCACCTGAAACACAAACAAAAAGGAAAGGAAGAAAGAGTTACTAAAGTTGTAGTCTATATTCTAAACCAAGAATCAAAGGCAACGCTTTGGTCCCCGTCGCAACGGCGCCAAAACCTTGGTAGACTGGAAATTGTCTCTTTTATTTTAATGCAAATGCACAGCTTATAATTGTAATAATTTAGATTCGATTCCAGAGGATCTATGTCGCACTATGATTCTGCGAGCTTTAAGAACAAAGCTAAGAAAGTAATGGTTGGTTTTGTTGGTTTAAGTAACAAGGATTAAGCAATAAACGGATTAAATTCCATAAAGACAAACACTAGATCAAGGCAATTCACAGGATTTCCGAGAAAGCTACTGAATGACTATTCAGGGCACAGTTTAGCACAATCTAGAACTCAAACATAAACATATAATAATCTACTTTCATCGACTTACAAACTTCATTTAACAACCTAACATTCTAAACTGTCGTTTGAATCTAGCAATCGTAAATGAGCAATAACAAACATGTTTCATATGTTCACGATCTGCCTTAGCATCAACTGTCGTTGGCTAAAGACAGATCGCTTACCAAAGTCTCTTCTAGCAACCTATAACACTTTTGGTGAATATGTAAACCTGATATCGCAGATTGAGTGATCAATTCAACCTAAGCATTAAGACTAACAATGGTGAAGATAATCAGATTTAAACCCTATTTTCATTCAGTATGTTAACTCTGGAAATCCCTTGAAAGCGCCCAAATCAAGCAAGGAAAACTACTCAGACATGGAAGCAGGGAAAACAACAACTGAAAAGGAATTCATGATCGATATATAAGCAATAAAATGGGTTCAGAATTCTTCTAAAGAGTTGTAAAAATCTTCTCCCAAAGCTTACAAAAGAATCGTCAAGTCCTCTAAAAAAACTAGGATAAAAACGTATAAAAGGTAATCATGACGGCTGCCACTGCTTTATTTGTTTTACGTCATAAACTAGGTAAAATTGGTTTCCTTAATTCTCTCCAGGAGGTCAGAGCAGGTGCTCCAAAAGCGTCAAACTCGGGAGCAGGTTCTCTGGCGTACAAACCGGTCCTTTCAGCTCGTTTTGACTCCAATTCGCACCAAGTGCTCCAGCAGCTTCGGTTCTCATCTTTTGCTCCCAAAGTACCTAGAATAACCTGACAAAGACTCGTAAGACTCCAAAAACAATCAAATAACAAGGGTTAAGATGTGTCAAATTCACAAATATCATAATTCAATCATTTGCAGATCGCTTCTCTATTAAGGACCCTGTTGATATTTACTATGCAACCAGAACGAATCAGGCTTGCACTTAATGCAACGAAAGTATATCCAGGATATTATTGGCCGAAATAACATGTCCGAAGCCAAGCCCGTGCGTACACCTCTTCCAACATCTTCTAAGCTAAAACTTCATGCCGGAAGTCTTCTAAAAGATGTCTCACAGAATCACTCTGTTGTTGGCAGTTCCACTACCTAGCTTTAACACGGCCGGACATTTCATACACAGTAAATCGTCTCTCACAGGTCATTCATCTCCCAACATCAGATCATTGACATGCTGCAAAGCGTATACTGTGATATCTTGCTGGTACAATAAGTCATGGATTTTTTCTTCACAAGAATTCACCACTCACTCTCCATGCCTTCTCCAATGCAGACTGAACTGGTGATACAGATGATTATGACTATACTAATGCGTACATCATCTACCTTGGCGGAATCATGTTTCCTGGTCATCCAAGAAGCAACAAGGTGTAGCTCGTTCCCCATGGAAGCAGAGTATCATTCAGTAGAAAACACGGCCTCTGAGATAAAGTGGACATACACTCTTCTCTATGAGTTACACATCACTCTTCCCACGTCTCCTGTCATCTAATGTGATAATGTTGGCGCGACTTATCTTTGTACAAATCCGATCTTTCATTCTAGAATGAAACATATTGCTCTAGACTACCATTTCGTAAGACAGATTATTCAAGCAGGTAGTCTCCGGGTCTTATATGTATCTACTCATGATCAAACTAGCTTGTTTTTTTACCAAGCTATTACCATGCCTCCCGTTTCAGAATGCATGTTCCAAGATTGGTGTGACTAGAGTCACTCTATCTTAAGGGGGCACAGGGGTGTATTAAGGAAATATCTATATATATAGCCAAGGGTCTAACTATCATTAGTAAAACATAAACTCGTGTCTGTATTATATATATTAATAATTGGCTCGTGATTACGCGGAATTTAAAAGTTATACTATTTTACAATTTCTGTTTTTAGTTTATTATTTTTTGTTTCATAAAAAACTTTATATGAGTTTTTTATTATTTTTTTGGGTCGAAGAAAGGGAATATGACTCCCAAATTTATTAATCAAATTACAAAACAATTACCGACATATATGTCGTGGTTTAGTACGACCGTGAACATCATCCTGCCGTAATGGCTCAACATCTAAAGGCATAACATTGAAAGTGTGAAATCTAAGGGTAAAGAGAAAACAAAGTTTGCCAGACCATCCGCCAGATAGTTTGCTTCCCGAAAAACATGATTAACTCGGAGTGAAGCCGTAGCACAGACATGCTAGGAACGATAATGGATGAGATTCATCAATCCCCGACCTGAGAAAATCCACCACTATCTCTGAATCCATCTCCAACTCCAGCCTTTGTACTCTCAGTTTCCACGCCAATACCAGTCCATAATAAACAACCCAAAGCTCTGTGAGCGGTGCAGAGCAACATCCAATATTCAAGGCAAAACCTCCACACCAAGAACCCTCCGTATCTCTTAGTACCACCAGCTGTAGCCAAACCCGGGTGTCCTTTAGGTGCACCATCAGTGTTAAGTTTAAACCAAACCATCAATGGTGCCTCCCAACCTATCATTCTCTCTATTCGATTAGGTGGGCTTGACTGTGTCCCAGCTGCTGAATGAGCTAAGCAAACCTCTCTCTACCGGTCTTTAATGAAATGAACTATATCCCTGCAAAGCTTGTTTTCACCAAATATGTTACCACATCTTCACTTCCGTCCCCACCATACAACTATTGCAAAAGTTGTTGGCCGTCCCTCATCGTTCTCGTCCTCTCCACTGCACAAATTAGAATAAACCCATTCGAGCAAAGCCTTGAGAAAAGAAAGTCTGCCTCCTCCGCCGAGGAACAATGCAAATCCAGATCCCTATCATCGCCGGACAATCACAAATGATATGCAGAATAGATTATATGTCCCCTTTGCAAGTCTGACAAACTGCTGATTCGATTAGATGACATCTACATCTCTCCTCATTTGTCGTGAGAAGCTGATTACCCACCATCCAGAGAGAAACATGGGCTCTTTCTGGGGCTCGAACTTTTTAAACAACCAAGAATAATTTCTCCATATCTTGCCTCGGATTTGTCCCACGCGAGATCAGCTCTCATGTGCAGACCGGACTGTAAAACATCCATTAGCTGTCTCTCCCCAAGACAATCTATCATGTGCAACAGCTACAGTGTCAATGACTACTGCTGATAACTCAAGTCGCCTGTCCTTCTAAAAGAAAATGATCAATTCTAGAGTAATCACAGCCGAGACCCTCCACCCAAAAATCATGTGATGTACAATATTCAAATCCCTCTGGAAGCACCGCAGTCACCGAAGCAATCAATGGTTTATCAAATAACCATCTATCCATCCAAAAATTTATTATTCGGCCATCCCCCATAACCCAACTTCTACCTTGGGAAATGACATCATTAATGCCTGAATCAACACTCCTCCATGTACTCGACCAATTATTCTTTGTGACTGACCAAGATAGATAATGAGAGTTACCAACCTGATATTTACTCCTAACAAGCTTCACTCAAAGACTTGTTTGGTCATTCAATACTCGCCAACCAATTTTAGCAATGAGTGCTTTGTTCGTGTCTTTTGCTTTGTTCGTATCCCATGCCATCAAATGCTGTTTCCTTTTCTCTGGGGTGCTCCCCCACAAGAAGTCCCTCGACATCCTATCCAACATATTCAAAGTAGAAACCGGAAGGCTTATCTAATGATCATTCCAATTTCAATAACATCCAATCTTTTCCCCTCGTTTTCGTCTTATGGACTGAACCGCCTCTTTAATATGATTTTATTGTATACGGTAAGAAATTTAAATGAATATGAAAATGATTTAAATTTTAAACAAAATATAATAAGGTTTTCTGCTTTTTTATTCCAAAACTTTCAATGTATGTATTTGTTATATAAATTAAAAAAATTATAAGAGGTTATATTATTGAAATTGAATATTGAATTATAATGTATTAAATTTTAAAGATTGAAAACAATATTTAAAATCTAAAGCAATTAGAAGCCCATCCTCATTTTAAAATAAATACAATAAATAATCAGGAAAAAAACTAAAAAGAGGAAACGACAGTTAAGCTCAAGCTCAATTAGTCAATTTTGGCCCTGTTCGTTTCATGAGTTGGACACAGCATCCAGACGCACACGCGGACTGATGTTCGTTTAATGCAAAATAAGAGGGTAAACTGGACGCGGTATCCAGATATGTTTTCCAGACTCATCCCGAAAATCCGAGAATTCTGGATGAGTTTTTTTTGGCGCTTCTGGCTACAGTAAACTCATCCAAAATTGTTAGAAGTCAATAATTTCTTACTTTAGTCAAAGAATTACAAAATTTTACTATTGATTTCCAAACCTAAAATTTTGTCGCCGTCAAACAAATCTCCCACTCTTCCTCTCTTCAACCTTTTGCAGCCATGAAACTCTCAAATTCTCTCGTAATCTTGAAGCTTATCTTAAACCATGTTCTTATAACTCTACTTTTGTGTTGAGGTCATTGTTGAGTTGTCAAATTGTTTGTAGCACTCGTTGCCTACAGCTTTTAAGTCTCTCTCTCTATTTCATGTTAGTGTTAAGCTTTGAATTTGAGAATTGTTAGTGTTTTAGCAGAATCAGTATTGGACTTTCTCATTAGTTTTAAGAATGTTTGTTTCAGAACTAGCCTTTTTATGTGCTTTTACAGAATTTACAACAATAGTTTAGCTTGCGTCAAACTTGTGTTTCTGTCTATCATTGATTTGCAAAGGGATATGCTTAGTTTAGCCTATTGCTATGCCTTATCTTGTTGTGTTACAGTCTAGTGAATTATGCTAGAGAATCTGCTTTAGAGAAGTTCTTATTTGTTGTCTTCATTCTTTATGTTTTGTATGTTTTAGCTTCAATCTTGGGTTGAGAGAACTGTCTTGTTGATTATTGTGAATTAGACTGAATAGTTTCAGGTTTGATATACGTGTAAAGGAATGATATTATTCTCATATGCATTTTTGGGTTGCTCTATTTCAATGTGATGGGTTGCTCTTGTTTGTTCTCCTCTTCCCCACGATACTGTCTTGTGTTTTTGTAACCATCATGGACCATGTTAATTCTCATTTTCTGATGATGTCATTTTAAACTCACCGTTTAAGAGTTTAGCTTATTGATAGGTGCAGATTAGCTCTTCTGATTTTGCATTATTCTTCTGATTTCTGCTTTAATGGTGAATCCATTAAATGTGTGTGCTTCAATGATTTGTTTATCTTTTTGTTTTGAATGTAGAATATGATCAAGGACTATGTTCTGTGTTAGTGGGTGCTGGGAATCATGACTTGAGCTGACCTAATAAGAGTCGTAATAGAAAAGTAAAACTGGAGCTTGTGAGCCTTTATGATACACTCCATACGGCCATAGTTGATTAGCTTTTTGCACAAAATTTAACAGTTCGAGTTTTGGCTGAGAGATATCAACGTTCGGTGGATACAGTGAAAAGAAAATTAGATGATGTTCTCTCTGTTCTATTGAAGCTAGCTGCAGACATCATTAAACCATCAAAGGAGAGTTTAGTACTCCAAGTCCTGTTCTAGTAAATGATGATAGGTATGTTCATCTTGATATAATCATAATTTCTCCACCTTATTTCATTAAAAATGCCAAGTTTGTATAAAATCAAGTTGAAGCATTGCAACATTGATTTTTATTTATAGGTATATGCCGTTTTTTGAAGACTGCATTGGTGCTTTCGACGAAACTCACTTATCTGTTCGTTCTCCATCTGATAATGCGGAACCGTTCAGAGGTAGGAAAGCAGAACCGACAATCAATGTTCTTGCAATATGCAGTCTGAATATGCGATTCATCTACGCATATGTGGTAGTTCCTGGTAGAACTCATGACACGAAAGTTCTTACACATTGTTCAACACATGAACCATTCTTTCCTCATCCACCAATTGGTTAATATTATCTAGGTTATTCCGGTTATCCAACTAGAACCGGTTATCTAGGTCCGCATCATAGAACTAGGTATCATCTAAACCAATTTTCTTGTGGTGGACCACCAGCAAATGCTAAAGAATTGTTTAACCAGAGGCATGATAGTCTACGTTCTGTAATTGAAAGAACATTTGGTGGTTGGAAAGCGAAGTGGAGGATTTTAGATAGAAAACATCTGAAGTATGAGGTTAGAAAGTGGATGACGATTGTGACATCAACTATGGCACTTCACAATTTTATTCGAGATTCACCGTATGAAGATCGTGATTTCTCTTATTGGGAAACGGTGAATGAGTATGAACATCATGGTGACCAACCAGTAGAAGAGCTTGAGCATACTCTGTACCTTCCAACTGGTGATAGAGAAATTGAAATCCGACGTGATGCCATCACTGAAAGGATGGCAAGAGGACGTCGACTTCCGTATTAGCTTCACATATAAGAGGTTTGTATTTAAATTTGCTTTGTTTGTTCAGTTTGAATTTGCATTTGAGTTTTATTGTCATGGTTAAGTTTGAATGTTTGATTCCTGGTTCAATTTTTTTTTTAAAAAAAATGCAGGCACAAAATGGGAATTATGTTTCTTCTTCATTGTTGTAATAAGGTTTGATGTTTTAATAGATAAATCAATATGTTAAAAATATTTTGTGAAAAAAGTCATTTGAGTTTGTTGAAAAACCTAAAAATAGAAGTAAATGTTTATTATTGTTACATTATAATATTATAAAACATGAAAAATTAATTTTGATATTTATTTTTATTTAGGATTGTTTCATTTGCAATTAAGTATTTTTTTACAATTTACTTTCATTTTTAGATATAATTATATGCATGTTTAGATCAAAAGACAAAAGAATGAGTTTTTGGTCATTTGCAAATAAAACTCACTTAGATACAAAATACAGAAAACAAAACGAACATAACTGCATCCATATATGATTTCCAGACGCATGATCCAAAAATTTTAGAATCGCGAACGAACGACGTCTGATTGCTGCATCCAGATACTGTGTTCAGATGCTGCATCTGGAATCCTCATCCAGTTCACGAAATGAACAGGGTCATCATCAATTTCTTCTTCTTTTCGTATTACATGCGATTATTTACCCCTTCTTCTACCACATGTCTTCCTCACAGGTCAGAAAATTCCAATTCTATGAAATTTCCTTTCCAATTCCAAAAACTTTCTTTTCAATTCTGTTATCCTCTACATTGTAAAGGAGACTGGTATCCGATTTGGGTTTAGTTTTTTTTTCTTCAATTTTTTGAAATCTGAAATATTATTGTTTTTGAATCTGGATTTTTTTCTTTGTAAGCAAGGCGAGGTTCCGATCGAAAATAAAGACAGCCTCTTCGGATCCTGGATCGGAATTTGGAGAGCCGTGAGCTGGGATCCTCTGATCCGCAAGCTATGGATGCAAGAAGCGTGATGTGACTGTGATGGATAACTCTCCTGAAACTGAGGCTAACCCTTGACGATACCTACAACTGCAGGTTTGTTCTTTTTCTCTTGGTGACACTTACAATGGCAGATTGTTAAAAAAAAATTATTAGGTTAATCGATGGCTAACATTGATAAAAATAGAACTTAACTAAAAATGACGATCATGTGTACATCCTTGCGATCTCCATGGAAACAGGCATGTGGTGGTTCAGTTTTGATTCTGAAATGCCAAAGGAACAATAATGGTTAGTTCTCTATGTATTTTTAAAAAATTTACAGAAGTTAAGGATTAGAAAAACTTGGAGAGGCGAATGTTAGTATCAGCAGGTTCATCGTGAGAAGAGGTTCACTATCTTCATAGAAAGATAAAAGTGGTAAGACTTACTTCCCTTCTTCAATCCTTTTTCAATATCAACTGAATCAAAGTATCCTCCATTGCTAGATCCATGATCTTCAATCAATGTAGAGATTGAAAATTTTAACACAGAAAATGAGGAGAAAGTAACAGAGATTAATATATAAAAATTAAGCATAGCTGTTTTTATCATTAACTTATAATGTTGTTTGATTAACAAGGTCGTTTCATCTTTTGGTATGAACTCATTCTTGTTTTGTAGTTAACTTGAATTCTCCAAGCCGCTTTGAAGGAGAAGATGATCTTCTTCAAAAGGATGATAGGAACATATAAGCCATTTTTATGCACGTTAATTAAGTTGAGGTATAGATTCTTCGTCCCTCTTGGCAATGATATTTATATTGTGTGGGAAAAATACCTTAGATTTAGGTTTAGGTTGAATATTCTTAAAAGATTATTTAAGGGAATATAGAGCAGATAATATAGACATTTTGTTGAGTTGAAGATTTTAACAGAATGTATATTTTGTAATTTTATTTTAAATATTTGGGTTAATTACTAATAAGAAGATTAATTTTTGTATCAAATCTTAATAATATTTGATTGGTTCCAATATTTTGGCAAGACACTTACTTTGGTTTGTAGATAACTATTTTTAAAATCTATCGATAGTCTGAGATTTTCGAGACTCTTTATATTTTTTATTTTCAATTCTATAATGATGAAATGAACTTACAAATCGATCAAATTTGAATATTCGGGTTTGATTTAAGTTATTAAAAAACATGATAGATCTACGTGTTTATAAAGGTTTATCGAGTCGGGTTTTGAACAACATTCTCGGTTTCTAAACACTAATCCGAGTTGACTCAATTGAAAATCAGTTGACTCAGACAATTTTAGCCAAATTTAAATTTGTTTCCAAACATGTTTTGTTCATTAATTCAGTGGTAATATCCACAAATAGAACATTTTTAGAGTAATATTTGAAAATGATCTCAAATAATATTGTAGAGATGTGTACAAAATAATAAGATCATCAATCATATTCTATACATAATAGCACGACCATCATATCATTCCAACGATAATAGCATAGTATGTGTATTCTCATTCGTCCTTGTTAAAGAATCCAACTCGTCATCAATTTGATCAAATTGAAAACCTTAATATATATGGTCGATCAAATCATTCTCGAGAAATTAGTATCGCAAAGCACAGAACATATTCCAGTTATATACTATAAAAAAATGTTTTACCTGCTGCCTAGTTTGAAGACGTCATAATCAGCAACAGAAGGGATGTGTTGGACTTTGTAGAAATCTTTTCCTCCTTGCGACAATCGCTCCTTCCATTCCTCTCCCATCATATACAAATTTAGATCCTTTAAGAAAGTGATGAATTGTAGTCCATCAGGCATCTCTTTTAATTTATTGCAAGCCTTCTTCTACTATCCACTCTTCCCATTCATCTAATCCAACAAAAGATAGCTTCTGCAATCGAGGAAAACCACCCATAGAGCAAACCATTTTTCTCCCACAGAAAGAATTATACCCTAAATAAACCTCTTTCAATTGATCCAACTTCTCTAGAATAGGCATCGGATCCTTCTCCAAACGACACTCTCTAAGATCCAGGCGAGTAAGGTGAGAAGGGAACTGTAATTCATCGGATAACAATGGAATATGTATTGTCAACTCCAGCTCTTGGAAATTATTGAAATCGAATAGAGTTCTCCATTCTTTTGTTCCCTTAATTGGTGAGAGTAGTTTAGAAACTATATATATCTGAAGAATTTCCATGTGTCTCAATCCACCTATCCATGCAGATAGAGTTTCTAAACTTCTCTCACCAGTTAAATAGATATCAAGACTCCGCAGCCTAGCCATACCACGAAGATCTTTAAGACTGCAATTCTCTGTTGAGAAATTAATCAAGGTCCCCAACTTTACTAGGTGACTCAATTCCAAATTTGTTTTTTTATGCATATCATCTGGTAATGCAAGGTATCTCAATTCTTTCATCTTCTTCAAGACATTGGGCACGAATACAAAACTCCTTAACACATTTAAATTTAGATAGATCAGTAACTTTAGATATCCTAGAGAATAGGGTAGATGAGTTATGTCCGCATCTTCTAAGCTCAGATATCTTAAGTGGATAAGCTTTCCAATGCCAGAAGGTAACTTCTCTCCTTTAAATTTGGCTCCCGGAAGATCTAATACTCTCAGCGATAGTAACCTTGTAAAGCTTAAACCTGAAAGATTCCAATGGTCTCCTGACAGTTTCTTCATGACAACCACGAGCGATCGAAGCTTTGAATTATTAATCTCTCTCTCAACATCTAATGAAGTCGGATGCTGTGAGACAAGTCTCCGAGATGTTGTCAGAGTCTGAGAGTGTGCAGCAGGGGAGCTGTTACCGACAATTTGAAGGAAATTCTCTTCTTTGGCTTTTGACAAACAAAAATCTCTCATCACGTCATGCAAACCGCATGTTTCAAATCTCGCAGTGGTACTAACTCTTTCAGATATAACCATATTTCTCCTCACCAACTCTTCTATGTAGTTATCTCCAACATCTCTAACAGTCTCTCCATTGTTGTTCCAGATTATTCCTTCTCCAGCCCAGTAATAGTGCAATTTTTCGATATTTATTTCATATTCTTCTGGAAAATGGGCCAAGTAGAGGAAGCAATACTTTAAATGACCAGGCAACTCCTCAAAGCTCAGAGACAATACACGGTTCAATGAATTATTGTTGTCGTCATTGGTTCTTCCAATGAGATGAGATCCAATATTCTCAAATACTCGTTTCCAGTAGTGTTCTGTGTAATTTTCAGCCAACAATCCTCCTAACACTCTGACAGCTAAAGGCAATCCGCGACAATGTTCAAGCATTTGCTTACCCATCTCTTCCATTTCCTTTGCGAAATTCTTCAGTTCTACACAATATCATTAAACAAATAAATAAAATATTATTATAGTTAAGTACTGTATAATGTCATAATGATATATTACAATCAGCTATAGAAGGTAAGAATATTATGTGATCAAAATAGAAAACTAAATTCCCTTCATTTGAATGCTTACCGGATGCATCTTTCCCTGGCATCGCTATTCTTTGGAAAAGTGTCCAACTGTCTTCATCAGATAGACATTTTGGTTTAAATTTGATATATGTTTCTCCATGTTTTACGACTTTCTCATTTCGATAAGTAAGTAGCACTTTCCAACCTATAAAACTTATGATTAATATAACACAAAGAGCATAACGAGTGTGGTATGTAATTTCATCTTTCTTTCATTAAGTACCATAAGAGGTCATCATCACCTTTTGTGTATGGAAATATTGGCTTAATTAGGTTCCAATCTTCTTCTTTCCATATGTCATCAAAGACAATTAATGAGTTTGATGTTTCCAATATTCTAGAGAGTTCATCCTGGAGTATAGCTTCTGTCATCTGCATGATTTGTTTTTCCTCTATGTTGGGTTTAAAACTCTGAAAGATTGTTTGCCAAACATTCTTCCGGTCACAGACTTGTGAAACACATACCCATGCAAGTCTATCAAATTTCTTTTTAACCATTTCGTGATTAAAAGCTTGTCTAGCTAGGGTGGTTTTCCCAAGACCACCCATCCCAGTCATGGAAACAACTGGAACATCATCTTTCTCCACCAAATATCCAACCAATGTCTCTACGTTTGCTTGCATCCCGACAAGATTGCGTTCGTACTCTCTAGCAAATTCTTGTCTTTCTTGACGAGGTTGTGGATCCCTCATATCAAAAATAATCTGTTGTACGCCAAAAGTTTCCAGATCACGAATCACCTAAGAGATTCTCTTACTTAAGCTTTTAATTTCTAATGCAACTTTCCTGCGTTCTGGAATGATGCAAGCAAGTCTTCTGACACGCTTCTTGATGCCCCCATTTTTTGCGAGTTCATCTTTTAGAATAAATTTTTCAATTATATCTTCCGCATCAAAAACAATTTCTTTGATATTGTCAATACAAATTTTCACTACTTCACTTGTATGTTTCTTTGCATCTGCATCTTTCACAAAAGACTTTAACGTGGTTAGCTCAGTTTTTAGTTCAGTAACTTGATCTTTAACCCCCTGAAATTGCTCATGTTCATGGCTCAGTATGTCCCAGAGCCTTTGTAATCCAAATGACACAAGCTCCCCAGCCATAAGGCCTCCTGCTTAAATAGTATAAAGATAAGAATCAAGTTATGTAGTATTGACGAACAGTTATAATTACAAGAGCCAAATATCATAAGTTCCATAAGAGGTAAAATAACGCAATATAGATTTTTCATATTTTCATTAAATCCTAGAAACATAAACCAAATTACTGTCGATCAGCAACGCAATCTAAGATCTGAACCAAAATGCAATATACTTAGTTTGCAAAATTGACTTCTAAAATTCTCTGGAGGAGGGTGCCACTATCCATGGCTGCCATTTAGATGTGATATATGTGAAAAGAGTAAAAAAGCAGAGCATGTGAAAACCGGTTCGAAGGTGAAAAGAGTCATTGATCTTGCAAAAGAATTGGAATCTGCTTTAGAGAGGGAGACAAGAGGAGAGTATGGAGACACATAAGGTAGAAATTTCACCTTCATGTTTCCCTATTTTTAGCAGAGGAAATGAAGAGGAAAAAAGAGTAGTTCGGGGGTGGAGGTGGCAAATATGGGATCAAAACAAGACACAAAAGAGTTAGAAGAAGGAGAAGTAATGGAGATGAAGGAAACAAAAGCGTTAAAAGGATAGTACAGACAAGTTGGGCGACAAGTCAAAATCATCTAACTGAGGCGCTGAATGCAATTGAGTCTACAAACAGAAAAAGTGATTCAGACGGGAGCACAAAAAGGAGAAGAATATATATCACTTTGGAAAGTGGACGAAAACAAGTTTTAAAAGAAGTTTCATAAGGGTGTGTGGTTCTTGGATTGCTCTTAACAGGCTAGTCACAGATAACAGGATGAGTACTCAACGCAATGGGATCAATTGGTAACACTCTCCATATCTCTA
>KE156183.1:107087-117403 GCA_000411075.1 Sisymbrium irio | reverse complement strand
TCTAGAGTTTTCTCTGGATGTGCAACCGAAAAGGTAAGTGCACTTTTGTGATACACGTATCCAAATCAATTTTTAACCTCTCCCACATAAGTTTCCATATACCAGAAATCGGAATGTTACAGGGTGATGGTAGGACGACAAAGTTCTGGACTGATAAATCGCTTATGGGGTCCGCCTTGTTTGATTCTGTATTGGGAGAACCACCGGTGGATTATGAAAGGTTAACGGCTAGAGATTTGTGGAACGAAAATGGAGGGTGGGAGCTTCCTCGTATTGTGCCTCATATACCTCCGGACAAGCAGTTGGAACTTTCGGAAATGGTATTGGACACTACAACAGGGGCCCGGGATAGATTGTCGTGGGGACCTAGTAAGGATGGGAGCTTCACTGTGAGCTCTGCATACGCTTTGTTAACTGGGGATGGAGTTCCAAGAGCCCACATGGACAGTCTCTACAAGAAAGTGTGGACAGTTATAGCGCCAGAATGTGTGCGCATTTTCATCTGGCTGGTAAGCCAACATGCGATCATGACCAATATGGAACGCCACAGAAGACACATTAGTGATTCTGCGATATGCGAGGTATGTAAAGGTGACTATGAAACCATTTTACATGTGTTACGAGATTGTCCTGCTATGCATGGAATATGGACTCGCATTGTCCCCGGAAGTAGACAACATGCATTCTTTGCTCAAAGTTTATTTGACTGGCTTTTTGAGAATTTGAGTATATCAGACAGTACTGTAGATGGACCATGGTCTGCTATGTTTGCGATTGCGGTTTGGTGGGGTTGGAAGCTGCGCTGTGGAAACGTCTTCCATCGCGGGGTAATCCAGGCTTGGCCACGGCGGGTGGTGTGCTTCGTGATCATAACAGAGAATGGTGTGGAGGTTTTGCTTTCAATGTTGGCAGATGCACTGCGACTTTGGCTGAGCTTTGGGGGGTCTACTATGGCTTCTGTATTGCCTGGGACAAGAGGGTTACTCACCTTGAACTTGAAGTAGATTCAGCGTTGGTGGTTGGTTTCTTTACGGAGGGGATTGCTGCGACACATCCTCTATCGTTCCTGGTACAGTTGTGCCACGGCTTTCTTATAAGGGACCGGGTAGTCCGCATTTCTCACGTGTATAGGGAAGCAAACCATATAGCCGATGGTTTAGCAAACTATGCTATTTCTTTAGCTATAGACTTGCATACTTTTGATTCGGTTCCAGAACCTTGTTGTGGCTGGCTGAGGGAGGATTCCTTGGGTGTCTTGTACCCGAGGCTAGTTAGACATATTTTGTAATTTTTCCTTTAAGTTTCTAATAAATTTCGGGAAGCCTTGCTTCTCGGGTATTCACCCAAAAAAAAGATTACCGCATAAAGAAAAATTTGAAGAACAAAACGAAAATATTAAAATAAAATAAAAAAACTAAAAGAATATGAATGAGAAAAAATTGATAAAATGAAAAAATACTTGAATGGATTAAAACAATGTCACATTAATATAAGAACAAAAAAAAATCGAAAGTTTGAAAATGAGAATAAACAAAAGTAATTCATAACATATTATAAACATCAAGAAAATTATGAAAACGAAAGAGAAAGTAAATTGGAAACTACAACGGGGTTTAACGTAAATAATAAGAACGAGCATTTCTAAAAAATGTATCATCATTGTCTCACTAAAATTTCTGAACATAAATGGGATATATCGAGACGACATAGATACTAAAATTAACAAAAATTAATAAATTTAAAAATTAACTATTTATAATTTATTCATCTAATGACATGTCCGTAGGTGAGGTTAACCCCTAGTTAATTATATTATAAACAAAATTTGCTTCTCAAGACAAAGAAAACAATAAAAAAGAATTATATTCAGGTTAAATGGGGGAGGGACGAGTGGAAGGGAACAATGATAAAATGGTTAGTGGATGTATGGTGAAAATTATAAAATGGGTTTAGATTAAGATTGTAAAAGGATTTTTGCAGTGTGTGGGAATATGGGTTTTTGTTACTCTTTAGATTTTAAGGTTTTTGTCGTATGTGTAATATGTATTTTCTATTGATCTTATTCACAGTTTTCGTTTCAGCTTTAGGTTTCTCTATACCAATTTTTTTTTGTTGCATTTTCTCCAAAGATATAATTTGTATTTAAAGAAATATTGCAGAGACTGAGTAGAGATGATTCAAGTGTTACCTGTCAGCTAGAGAGAAGAAGCTTAAGCTTTGCTCACATAATACTAGAAGTATATTTTGAAGTTGTATATGGATAAGGCAAAGACAACATTTTCTACTTCTTTAAGACATATGATCATCTTCTACATAGAAATCGTTCTACATCTTCAAAATGCTAGGGTTTATTAAGAATTCCTACAACGATTTCATCCGAACAGATGACTTTAGCTGTTTAGTAAATTAGTAGACAATAGTGAAATTATTGCCAAATTTAGCTTGATTCGACGATTCCGCCTGAAGCGGTGCAAAAAGTCTCCATAACACATGTTCATATTGGATGTACGGACAGACATGGCATGACACATTCATCACATGTTTTGTTAATGGAACACATGACTTAGTATTGATTGACAATGAAGAGTGATTCACTATTGTAAGTTTTCTATTATAATTTCTTCTTTGTATTAGACAAACTATTTTAAACAATTTTCTGTTTTCCTTATTGTTTCTTCATTCAGTACAAACTTAGGGCATTATGGTGGCAAAACATGAAAGAAGCAGAAGCATATTTCTCTTTTGATTTGTGTAAATATGTCAGAGGACTGAATGTTGATCGTAAAATCAACTTCTTTAAGAAGTCTGACTAGGATGTGCCATCAACATTCCAAATTTACTTTATGAACTCACCAAGTTTTTGAAGCTGGATGTTCAGTTTGAGCTCAAAACGAAGAACATATGACTGCTTGCTATAGGGAAATACAAAAAGTATGTGAATCTAATCATTCATGAATTGATCAGTGCTTGTGGTCAGAAGAAAATGAATGAATTTATTTTCAAAACTGCATTGATGAAAATGGATGAAGGTCTCAAAAATTGTGTGTGGAAAGTCTATCACCACCATCTGGGTCATAAACCATCACATAAATGATTTATCAAAAACATGTATTGTATGTTAGACTACACTAGTACAAGTTAGTTATAGATTGTTATTTATAATTGATATAATTTTGAATTATATATATGGACATTTAATTATATTATTAATACTAGAATTATAGTTTAGTCTAGATTATAGATTTAATATATAAACAAAAATAATATTTATAAATACATACATACATATATTTATATAGATTTAGTTTTTTCAAAATAGCTAAAATTTTATTTTTAAAATTATTATTTTTAACTTTCCATTATAAATATGGACATTCAACTAAATTAGTGATATTATAATTATATTTAGCTTACATTATAGATTAATTATATATCTATAATAATTATTTTTAGAAATACATTTATATTTATACTAATCTTGATTTATTTTTTTCAGAATAGTTAAAATATTATTTTCAAAAATTTCACTCATAAATTGATAAGATTTATTTTTTTTATTATAAATATCACCTTTTTCACAAGAGAAGATCAGTAATTGTATTATTTTCTATAACTTTATATATATTCTTTTCTATAACTATATATATATATATATATATTAACTTTGGACATACCATCTTAATTTTAACCAAGAGGTCCTGGTCCACTGGTAAAATAGTGTTTAGTAGACACTTTACCACCTGGGTTCGATTCTCGTTGGAAATGACTATTTACAATGTTTTTGGATTTCCGATAAATATGTGAAATCACCTTAAATTTTTAATTTTAGTTAATTTAATTAAAATAATCAAATTCAAAATATATATATTCATGAAACATAATCTAGTTTGTTATAAAAATTATAAATGTTTTGATACCTAATATATGTATATATATATAGATATATGTTTTAAATTGTTATAGCATTTTCATTTTGATAAAACCTCATATACATAAACAGCTTATTTAGGGGTTGATATTCAGTTATTTGGTTCTTATAATTTTTGAATTTTTACATTTAAAATATAATCTGACATAATAAAATTACTTGGATTTAGTTTCTTGAATTTTTGGTTCAGTCTTAGACTTGGTTCGAGTTTGAAATAAAAAATCAAAATTTTAACTAATATTATAATTTAATATGTTTATTTATTAATATATAGTATAAAATATTTACTTTCAGAAAAATATCTATTAGCTTAGCTTGGCTTTCGATTGTATAACTTGGATTCAAGTCAGATGATATGCAGTGCCAGCTCAAAAGTTTTAGGGGCCCTTAGGCAAAAAAAAATTTTATTGATAAAAAATTAAATTTTTGTTATTTTTAACATAATACAGTATTTTACTATTATATATATAAATTTATAATATATAAATAAATTCATATTAAAAAATATATATGTAAGTTTTTAAAATGATTTTATCTAAATAATTTTAAAACTAAAATTTGTTTTTTTAAACTAAACTAATTAATTCAATAAAAAAAACTTAAAAAAAAAATATTTGTGGTCCCTTTTTCTGGTAGGCCATGGGGCTGTGCACTGATTGCCCTACTTTCTAAGTCGGCCCTGATGATATGATATGTACAAATTTCATATTTTCTGCTTTTTTATAAAATTTAGTTTGGATTAAAATTGATAACATTTTATTTGGTTATTTTGTTTGTACTTTAATGTTCTGTTAAATTTTTAGGTTTCATGATAAATTATTTTCTGAATCACACAAGAAAAGAAAAATAAAAGTTTCTTCTTCCACAAGTTATATTAATTTTGCATATTACTTTTAGACGTACAATACAATATTGGAAAGAGCATATATACTTACTTAAATTGACATTAAATTTTCAGATAAGATACAGGATAAAACAAATTTATGATTGGATATCCTGTCTTACACGTGCTGTATTTACGATATCATGGTAAACGTTATCTATTTAGGTCTGAAACTGAGACTCTTTATAACTTCTTTTGCTGCTCTCTCAGTATCTCTATCTGCCAATTTGAGAAAGCTCCAATCTTTTTGTTTCCTCAGGATCATCAATCATGACTATGAAGATATATCGACGCTCTCAAATCCCAGGTTCGTGTTGGCGTTTCAATCCCACAGACGTTGAGCTTGTCAACATACTTCACCAGAGAATCGAAGGAGAGAAACAATCTAGTTTCATAACCGACATTCAGAATCTGTACGAGAAAGAACCGTGGCTTATTCAGCACGTAATACACGTTAAATTCAATGAGAACGAGTGGTTTAACTTCGTCACAAGGCAAAAACGACCAGGGATTAAAAAAAAAACTGACTCGAAGACACCGAGCCGAAAGGTTGGTGGGTCAGGTACATGGAAGACGACTGGTACTTTGACTAAGATAAAGAATAAATAAGGACTTACGATCGGTTCTATGAATAGTATAAGCTTCAAAGTCAAGAGTGAAAAAGAGAAAGATCGGATAATGACGGGTTGGGTCATGCATGAGTTTGTTTTCGATAAACCGGGATTTCAAGAAGTGGTTTTCGATAAAGACAATGCTCAATATGCTCCAAGACTCACACCTATAATGATTGGACTTGAACAGGAAAATGGTTCGACGTTGGTCTAGAGTAACTTTCAAAACCTTATGATCAGTACTCAGCATGGTGTTTCTGCTCCTAGTGAAGAACTTCAGTTCTCTGACGCTCCGGTGGAGACTCATCAAGCCCAAGGCATGGAGCGGTGGATTGGGTCTTGTTCTGGTGGGGCTGTCTCATACTCTACTTCTCAACGTCAACAGACTATGGGACAAGATTCAAACTATCCCATATTGAATGGAGGCATGTTGCAGCATCAAAACTTTGGGTCTTATGGTCAGCAGAAAAACCATATTCTTGGACACATGGAGCAATATGGTCAAGGTTTCGCAGATATGGTTGAGTACCAAAACCAGTACGAGAAGACGGATGTTTGGCAGGTTCCAGTAATGAGGAATCAAGCCTTGGGTGAGGAGCAACAGTGGTATGAGTATTCTGGTCCATCTTCGGCTCATCAATATTTGGGACACGACATGGTTCCAATGACACAATTGTTAATGGCTCATCATCGAGAACAACAGTTGGCTGCTCAACATCAACACTTGTCAGTGAATGAAACCATGGAGCAACATCAAAACTTGGGTTCTTGTGGTCAGTTTTTGGGAGAATCTTCAGGTCAGCAGCAAAACCATATTCTTGAACGACAAGCAACATATCTCCCACTTAGGGAGCAGCAGCGCCAGAACCAATTTCGAGGAAAAGAGACAAATTCTTCACACCCGGCTCAAGCCATGGAAAATAAGCAGCAATGTAATGGGTATTGATGGTGGTAACATCTACAGTGTTCTTGTTTTTGTCTATAGCAGACCGAATTTTGTCTCTAAAGGAAGTGGCTTAAGTGAATGTGCTTCAGTCTCGAAGTTGTTCCCTTGCTTTCTCAGCTGCTCGTAGAACCTTTTCACTGCTTAAAGTGATCAGCTTCATGGCTTACATGAAAACCTTGTTTCTTGTTGATCAATGTGGAAGAAAATGAACGCCCATCTCCTTCTATTACAAACTTCATGAGCCAAAGACGCTGCATTAGATTTCATGAGAAGTAAGCAATGTATAAAGAGCATACATATATGGTAGCAACTAGCAAGAACCCATCTGGGAAATCTACTTGAAGCATTCTCTTCAATTCGGTATCCACCCCTTTCTTCACTACAAGAAATATCCCATATACCGACCACTTTTTTCGAGAACAAAGATTAACAGAAAATTTTCAACAGAATAATGAAAACATGTCGAGAAAAACAAACTTTTCTCCGTGTTTTATCGGATATCTCTGACATATCCTGTTACTCGATATACCCTTGGAAATTTTCGTCACCATTTTCTCGGAAAAGAAATAAAAATTCTGAGAAAAACTTGTTCTCAGTATCTTCTCAAAATTCTCATCGGAAATTTGATAAAATTATCGACAATCTGATCTTCTTAATATCTAATCGGAAGTCTAATTGGAATCATGTCAAAACAGAGTATATATGTACCTTTACCTCTCTTCTCCTCTTTCTGCTTCTTTCTCTGTAAAAATCCTTTCCGATTAAACAAAGTTGAAGAAGAAGCAAAAATATTTCTTTAAAAAAATAGAGTATATAAAACGTGTCACTCGTTCCATTTGAAACTTTTATGACTAAACGTTTATGACTAAACTAATAAATATATGTATATATATCAACATTTGTCACAAACTTCTTATCGTAAATAAATGTAATAAAATTTTTGCATATTTAGAGACAATCACAGATCTAGAACTTAATATCTCTTTTCTTTCTTTCTACCAAAAAGAATTTATCATCTTTCCTAAGTTTGTTATTGTTCCTATCTTCGATTTAACCTTCCTTTTAATTTTAGTTTTTCTCTTTCTTCTTTACTCTCCTCTAATTTTTTTTAGATCTGATTGATTTTTTTTTTTTAAAACGTACTCCTCTGTCTGTTTGATTTCAGATCTACTGTTTTTGTGCGAAGGAGAACCACCATGAACCTCCTTACACCTCCATCGCAGTGATTCCTTGCACCACCACCAGCGCCATAACTCTTTGCACCACCACCATCTCTCAAATTCCTTGCACCGCCACCACCCTAACTCCTTCCAACACACTAATGCCACTTCCGTTCACTCGACCATCGTCACCACAGCAACTCACCACCACTGTAACTCTTACTATTACTGCCATTCCCTACACCATTACATTCTGCACCACCGTTATCACCGCTTTCATAAAAAACCATAGATCTAGTTTTTTCTAATTTCTTTTATTTTAGAATTTTATATTAAATTTATGTAATTTGGTGAATTTTCTAATATAATTTCAGTTTTATTTATTATTTTGTTTTTTTTTTTTTGTTTGAATATACGAAATTGTCAGAATTTATCGAAGTTTTTTTTATAAAGTGATGTCGGTATGTTCCGACAAGACCATTCAACGAGTATTTGACGGTAATTACTGTCAACTTGTATCGACAAATAGACCGACAAATGTTTTTCCTCGTTAATTTCCGACATAACTTCAAAAACATCCAGTTTCGAGACTCAAACTCCGACTAATAATTAGTTCTCGGAAAATTGTCGATAAATCACTTTGCCGACGAGACGTCGACATTATCGTCCCTCGGAATGTTGCTTTTTTCTTATAGTGCTTGTCCACAAAGTATCTGTGCAATTGGCTGTTCCACCTTCTATCATTAGTTGTTTCAACATAAGCCAGGAAATATCATGAGTCGTGGTTGAGTATTTGAGAGAGGGGAAATACAGACCATGAGAAAGAAGGAAATCATCAAGATATTGAGCCACTAATTACACCAAACATCCAAAGAGAGAGTTTATAGATATGGACATTAACCAACCAGCAATGTATTAAATATATATTAAAATTATAATTTAATAACATTAAATTTTAAAATGTCTTCTAAAATTCGTAGATTTATCATTTTAGGTAAATAACCTACTACCATGTGCAAGGATTGTACCGGACCCGGTTTAAATTGTTTTTTTTTAAAACTCACACCTTCCTGTTGTTGGGATAAACTTTGAGAAACGAGCCGAGAGATCGTTTGTGTGTTTCGGAGTATGGAGCCACCGAGTTCGCGACCAGAGGAACTCCCGTCATGGGAAGAGCTTTACAAAATCAACCTCATCCCATCAGAACTTTTCCTCAAGTTCCGTAAAGAGCTCCAAGGTCTTCGCGTCGGCGTCAATCTCGAGGTCCTCTCTTTCTCTCGATTTTCGACTTTCTTTCTCTGAACCCACAAAATGCGTATGAATAGTGAAAGTTTTATAGGTAGTGTGAATCTAAGAAGTCAGTTTAATAAAGATTCCAACGAAAGAGGCCAAACCAAGAACCGTTAAGCTAGAAAGATGTCACAAAACTGTTAAAAATTGAAACTTTATATGTATTTGAGTGAGTGGAGCCATCAGATGTTTCATCATTGTGTGACAGTTTCTTGTCGACTGTTCCGGTTATAACGAACCCACGAATGATTACCACGCAAAGCTTGTTTTAAAGCCATTATCACAAGAAAGGAAGTGCAAGAGACCAAACCAAGAACCGTCAAGCTAGAAAGATGTCACAAAATTGTTAAAAATTGAAACTTTATGGATAATGGCTTAGTGGATTTGAGCGTGGAGCCATGAGATCTTTCATCATTGTGTGACTGCTTCTGACTCATTTTTGTTTTGTTTTATCGACTGTTGCAGTTATATAACGAACCCACAAATGATTACCACGCCAAGCTTGTTTTAAAGCCGCTATCACTAGAAAGGAAGTGGAAGTTTATATATGAGCCATTACATCAAGAAGTTCGAGTTTTATCAAAGAAGATTCCTCTCACCAGATTTCTTAACCTTCAGGTTCCTTTTTGTTGTTGTAGTTATGCCCACTTTTGTCTCTTTTACATCTGTTGTCTCTTTTACATATGTTGTCTCTTAATCTGCAGGTTGGTGTTGGACATAACTTTCAAATGAATGCAATGGGTTGGAAATGGAAGCTTACTTCATGTTTGGGTGGAGATGGTGTGTCTCGGATTAGGAACAAAACAACTCTTGGTTTGAGTCCTGGTGTCGATTTTCGGTTTGGTTGGAGAGCTGATTTTGTACTCCCGGAAGTTACTGGGCAAGTGTCACAACACATCTAAAATATTTATATCTCTTTCGTTGTCACATCGCTTTGCTGATGATGGTCTTGATAAGTGAAACAGTGCTCTTGGTACTGAAGAACCGTTATTTAACATGAGCTCGGGGCGCTTAGAGGCATCGCTGGATAGAGTAGAGGCCATTTTAACTCATTCAGATTATATATAACCAGTCTGTAAGTGGTAGGTTCTGATTAGTTTCTTTAAAACTAGTCACTCTCACTCTCATATGATAAATTGTTAGTTTAACTTTTCGTTTTATTTTATTTTCAGGTACTCTTTGTGTTATCCATTCCTTAAAGAACATACATTGCAAAAAACTAGGACAAGATCTTGACAAAATCCGAAGGCAAACAAGCACTTTGGCGTTTACATGTAAAACATAAACATATCCTTATAATTTTGCTTCAAAGATGTGTTGTTTACCGAATGTCATGTTGGTTATGGGATTTGGCAATAGTTTCATGAAAGTAATAGACGTTGCAAGCAAAGAAATATGAAATGGTATATTATTCATCTCAAATGTAGAATGTACAGTATAATTCACTTATATACAAGAAGCTAAATAAGTAAACCGGGTAAACCGGATATGTACACTT
>KE156183.1:29851-42260 GCA_000411075.1 Sisymbrium irio | reverse complement strand
GCTTCCCCTAAGACCAAAAGAGAGGTCCAAAGGCTCACGGGACGAGTTGCAGCCCTCAATAGGTTCATCTCCCGATCAACCGGAAAATGTCTTCCCTTTTATGATATGTTAAAAGGAACAAGAAGTTCGAGTGGACCAAAAAATGTGAAGAACCTTTTTAACAGCTCAAAGCATATTTGGCCAGTCCCCCTGTACTCGCAAAACTAGTCGTCCGAGAACCATAGTTTCTATACACATCTGTCTCTATGACCGCCGTAAGCGAAATCCTGATTCGGGAAGAGAGAAGCGAGCAAAGACCAGTGTTCTATGTAAGTCAAACTCTTACCGACGCTGAGACTCGCTATCCTAAAATGGAGAAGTTAGCACTTTCGGTAGTAGCGTCCGCACGCAAGCTCAGACCCTACTTTCAGTCGCATACCATTATAATTCTGACCACGTTCCGGCTAAGAACTATCTTACACAGCCTGAGTCTTTCGGGACGCCTGGCGAAGTGGCCTGTCGAACTAAGTGAATATGACATCGAATACCGATCAAGAACCTGCGCGAAATCGCAAATTCTCGTAGATTTTCTGGTCGAGCTCCCTCAAAGAGGTATATTAGAAAGACCCAAAATACCACTTGGAACATTCATGCCGAACGATCATCTTCAAAAAAAGGATCGGGGATAGGAATCCGTTTGACATCTCCAACAGGAGAAATCCTGGAACAGTCATTCCAACTCAACTTCACGGTATCCAACAACAAGGTGAATTAGGAAGTCATGATCGCTGGCCTAAGACTCGCCTCAGGATTAAAGTGGAAAATATTCATGCCTTATGCGACTCCGAACTGGTTGCAAGTCAATTCAGCGGAGAATACGAAACCAGAGACAACAGAATGAAAGCTTACCTAAAGGTATGCCAGGATCTCGCAAAACAGTTCAAAGAGTTTTAGCTAACAAGAATCCCTCGAAGCGAACATGTACCGGCCGACGCGCTTGCAGCATTAGCCTCGACATCAGCTCCTGATGAAAGCAGAATTATTTTGGTGGAAACTATAGATCATCCGAACATCGGTCCACCCGATATTATCTCACTTATCGATAACTATTTGGAGGGGGAAATCCTGACAGATCCTGTGGACTAAGATGAGCTGGATGCAGCTCCAACCATTAACAGCGATCAACAACCCGAAGAGGGGGAATATGGTTGCAACAAGGGTTGGATGGAGATGATCCGCCTGTACACTGCAAAAGGAGAACTCCCAACTGATAAATGGGCAGCGCCCAAACTAAAAGCACAAGCTGCACGATTTGTCTTCTAAGAGGGAAACCTCTCTAAGTGGAGACATTCAGGCCCCCTAATGAACTGCACCAAAGGGGAGCAAGCCCGACGAATCATGCAAGAAGTTTATAGTGGGTCATGTGAAAACCATTCGGCAGGAAAGGCACTCGTCATCAAGATCAAAAGGCACGGATTTTTCTGTTCAACAATGGTAAAAGATTGCGAGAAATCCTCAACGAAATGCGAGAAGACCCAACGCCACGCTCCAACAATCCGCCAACCAGCCGAGATGTTTTCATTGATATCAGCACCATACGCATTCATGCGTTGGTCAATGGGTATCGTCGGACCGACGCATAAGTCCAAGCAAAAGCAGTACTTGCTCGTCGTAACGGATTACTTCTCCAAATGGATCGAGGCAGACTCCTATGCTAGCATAAATGATGCACAAGTATAACACTTCGTATGGAAAAACATCATCTGTAGACATGGAGTTCCATACGAAATCGTAACCGATAATGGCTCGCAGTTCATCTCGAATCGCATCGTCATATTCTGCGAAAAGTGGAAAATATGTCTGAGTTTTTCAACTCCGAGCTATCCACAAGGCAATGGTCAAGCAGAGGCGGCGAATAAAACGATATTGGACGGGCTAACAAAAATATTAGACGAAAGAAAGGGCGATAGGCTGACGAAATTGAAGGCGTGCTTTGGTCACATCAAACCACACCCAGAAAAGGCACTGTCGAAACCTCAAACCTTTCCTACAGCATCAACGCTACAATATTACGAGTGAGTAAAAACTTCTAACTACTCTACTCAAGAAAGTACTCAAAACATCTATCATGCTCCTATCTGGAAACGAGCAAACTTAAGAACCTAAAAAGTGCATAAAACGAAATGCATAACGAAATAAAAGGTTCAGTACAACCATCGGGACGAAGCCCGTCCAATGTCAAAAACATGAAAATAAAACGGCCTTAAAAGACCCAACGACAAACGATGCATAAAACGAAAAAGGATAGAGAGATAAGGATCTAGGCTTGCTCTTCCTCCGTGGTCTTCTCGGCGGCTACCTCAGCAGGAACTTCGATGTCCACTCTAGCCCCCGTGAACCCTTCAACAACGGCCTCCTTAATCGAGTTTTCAAGGGAAACATCTCCACAGGAGCGAGAAGCCGAAACCGACAAGCCAGAGGAAAAAGAGAGACAACCGCGAAGGTCCGCTATTGCGCGATCTATCGATCCCTCAAAGCTAGTGAAGTCCTCCTTCATCATCGCCACCTTGTCGCACTCCTCGGCTATCTCCACGGAATCATTCTTGTCAAAAACTGTAAGAACGTGGGAACTACAAACTCCCACTGCATGGCAAGCCTTGGAGTCGCGATTCGCAACTAGCGTGTCAATCAAGACGAGGGCCTTGTCCATCATAGTGCGGATCTTCCCCCATGCTGCGATGGATACATCCTGACATGCTCTTCTTTTCTTCGCCTTGAAAGCAGCATCCTTCGCCGCGAGCTGTTGCTCCAGATACTTAACCCAAGACTCGAGTTTCTCCTTCTCGTTGCAAATACGGGCGACAAGCGAATCATTTCATTTTGCCTCTTCCTTTACAACGACCACCTCCTTGCCAAGATCCGCCACTTTATGCTCATGATCGCGGATCAAGGCATCAGTCTGCCTCCCTTCGCGATCCCTTTCATTCGGCCACAAAGTTCTCGGCTTTCTGGATCCCAGCTTCATACTCGTCAATCGCCTTGTAAAACAAGGTCATGAGCTGCAAAAACGACACAAAATTAACACTGAAAGTCATGGACAATCGAAATAACAAGAGCATGAGTATAAGAAAAAAGAAACACTTACCCGAACCGAGCATTGAGCGTAGTCAGCATACGCCCTCAGAGCATACAGTGGCACGTCGACATACAAGTCAACTGACGGTTCCTTAATCTTATAGACAAGGTCCACGCATTGCCCTTGGCTCCGAGAATTTTCCTCGACTAATCGATTTTCACGTTGTGAACCTGCCCCTTGACTCGGGAATCTGAGAATCAGGACCCTTCAGCTTCTTCTCGTGAGGTGCGGTCCGAGCACCGCCCCTCTTGGAATGGGGTGCACAACTCTTTCTCTCACTAAAGTTAAGATCACTCGAAGCAGCAGTAAGTCCCGAGATCATCTCTCTGCGGGCAGTAGGAGGAGGCATCACCTTGCTAGGACCAGACCCACAGGCCTCCACATTCGCCTTTGGTTTGGCATCTGTGACAGTCATGATATCGACTTCTTCCTCCTCGGGAAGAGTCACCATCAGCTCAAGTCCAAAGTAGTTCTCCTCGGTATCATCAACGTCAAGGTCGTTTAGTGCAATGATCATTGGTTCTCCCGCATAAGGAGAAGTACCCGACGAAGCAGCTTGAGGAAGGACCGACTTCCTAGCATTGGTCAACAGCCTATCACGAAGATTCATCTTCATTTGGACAAAAGCAAGAAGATTACTAGAAAGAGAAGCTAGAGAGAAGGCATAGCTCTCTTCTCAAAACTCAAGAATGAAAAATTATGAGGATTGAAGAGAAGGGGAGTCCTTAGTTATAGAAAAACTAGTGGATCCCGTTAGGAATAGCGGGCCCCACAAAAGGAAATTGTATTTCCAAATGTAAATAGAAATGTAATTTTTCGGAAAACACTAGAACAGTTTCCCAAAAACATTAGTAGCCAAAAAGGGAAAAAACAACTTCTGTCCAACCACGAAGCCGACCAAGCCGGACGAGTTATAATGCATAACACGACAAGCTTGGCATCACCTCCTACCCATTTCTCTCGATCACTCCGAGCCCATTATCGCACGGAAGGATCAGCTCGTCATTGATCTCTTCCCCTCACACAGTTGGCTCGGTCTCATCCCGTTCTCTCCTTCTCGATCATTGACTGATCAGCTCGACCTCACCCCGTTCTCCCTCTTGATCATCGTACAACACGCGACCGACTCGGCATCAGTTGGTCAGCTCGACCTTCAACCATCTCGCTATCTCCCTATCGATCGACGCATGGTTGGCTCGGCCTCGCATACCACTGACCAGCTCGGCATCAACTGGCCAGCTCGGTCCCAAGTCTTCTCTTTTCTTCCTCGGCATTGTCTTTCCCACAGACGATGAAAACGACCGGCTCGGCATCAGGAGAAGCATATAGAGTGATCAGCTCAGCCTGAGAATCATCTCCATCCTCTCGATGCTTTGGCCAACTCGGACACGTAAGACATGACCGGCTCGGCATTCTCCTCCATCTGAAAAACTTTTTTAATAAAAAAAATAAACTCAACAAAAAAAGGTTTTTCGGAAACTTTTCTACGAAAAACTTATTTTGAACAGTTTTTCCGGAAATACTTTTCCTATAACTTTCAAAAAACTTAACGTGAACAGTTTTTCGAAAAATTTTCTACGAATAACTTATCTTAAACAGTTTTCGGGAAAACACTTTTCCTAAAACTTTCGAAAAACGTAACGTGAACAGTTTTTTTGAAACATTGGGAATATTTGAAAATTACCTTGATTAAGATTCAAAATTTGAGAAATACATCTCTTTTTAATTTTTGAAAACTACACTTTCCTATATATTTTATCATGTTATTAATTAAAAATTATAATAATTAAATTTATAAATCGAAAAAATTAGTATTATTAAAATTATTAATATTTATTAAAGATTCATACAGTATTGGGATAAATAAAATATTGAGATAAATATATGTTATTCAATCCAAATAATAGAGATAAATACATATTTTAAATTTTTATTTAACATCTATTAATATTTTAAAGTTTATCTATAGTTTCATATATATATGTTAAGTAATTTTAATCCTGTTATTAATAATATAATAATAACTAAAATTAAAATTCAAAAAATATTACTATTATCAAATTATTAGTATATATTTGATAAATAAAGTATTGACATAAATATGTTATTTCAACCAAAAAGGGATAAATAGTTAAATACATAGTAATATTTAAAGTTTATCTTTACAAATTTTCAGTTTTAAATATTTATATAAAACTGTCTATTGAAAATTTTTATCTGTTTTTAAAATATTTATTAATTAAAATTATTATTTTAGATAAACATTCAAATAAAATAATTTGTTCATTTCACTTATGAATAAGTCTATTTTTCAAACAAATAAAAAGATGGTGTAGTTTTCAAGTTACAAACTCATGAGGATATACTTATCTTAAACAGTTTTTCGGGAAATCTTAATACGTGTTGCACACTTTTCCTCTACTAAGATTTTTTCCCATCAGGTTTTTCTTAGTAAAGTTTTTTAACGAGGCAACATCATAAGCGTATTCGAAAGCGATCTTTACCATCAAAGCAGCTATGACAACCAAACCAGCCTGAAGACTTTACTTCGAGAAATCAAACATTTTAGTTCCTTAATCCTGAATCATATCTCTGAACTACCTCGCCAATTTCATACCTATAATTGACCAGTTGGGGGCTAAACGTTGGGGAAAAAACCAACATTTTCGGAATTAACGGTTAAATATTAAAATATCGGAAATGTTATCATATTTGAACACCTATGATTGAAATAATGATATTCGGAAAAATAACTTCTTTAAAACTATTTTTACAGAAAAAGTACGAAGAAATAAGTTCTTTAATACCGGTCAAAATCATGATTTCTCGGAAAATGACATGGATCAGCTCGGCATTGAACCTCGACCTGCCTCCTTCCAATCCATTCCGGCCGAGCCGGTCGAAGATGGCCAAGGAACTGATCAGCTTGGCATGATAGCCTCTTCCATTTCTCCCGAGCCGGACGAATGTGGAGAGGAAAGCGACCAACTCGGCATGCTTGCCTTTCCTCCCTTCGGTCGAGCCGGTGAGAGCGAACGAGATCGGTGGTCAGCTCAGCCTGCACTTCTCTTCATTCTCCGCCGACCCGGACAGGAAAGGAGTGATCAGCTCGGCTTTTGTCTCTTGCCCAAGGAGAACGCCGAGTCAAACGATCGTGGCGAGGAGGATGGTCAGCTCGGCACCAAGTGTTGTCCAAGAAACGGGCCGATCCGATCGATTTCCTCGTCCATTTGTGACCGGCTCGGCATCATCTTTTCAAAAGATGTTTTGTCGAGCCAGACGACCCTTTCGTCGTTTCCCAAAGTAATTCCGAGTTTTTGTCGATGTTTTTTGTAAACTTCCCGATGTTTTTGCGGAACTTCGTGTTGTTTTTGAGGAAATATGGTAACGTTTTTATCTATCGGAAACGGTAAAACGTTAACTTAAATCAAACCGGAGAAGTCAAACTGAAGAAATCGTTAAACCAAGAAGTCAACACCGAGCAGACAGAAGTTTCTCGAAGATTCTCGAATATTCCTTAAAGTCAGTGGAAATGTGAAGATATAGGCTCCCACATCGGGAATTCGACTAGTTTAGGCTTAAAGTTTTCCATATAAATAGTTATCGATGTAAAACTTTCATAATGGATTCTTTTCGCATACTTTCCGTACTAAGGGTTTTTAGACAATTTACGACTTTTCTTTTATTGCTTATTTCGTCCCTTGTACCGATTATAAAATCCGTCTTTATGATATTAGTTGTAATCTTTTTATTTTAGTTTCTCAACTCTAGAAATTTCGGAACTCAATGGTGAAATTATTTTCCTAAAATGCATTGTGTGAATTCCGGTTCCCACAAATAGTGAAGGATAGAACACTGAAAAATGTCTGGATTTCTCAGGAAATTTATTTGTAAAAGGTTCTCTCAACATAGAAGATGGATCAAGCCAAGTCTGTAGAGACTCCAATAGGAGCTCATTTCAGTCTTAAGTCAGCAACAAATAAAGAATTCACTAAGCTGATGGAAACTATGGAGGATGTTCCGTATCAAAGTGTTATGGGCAGTGTAATGTACAATATGGTTGGAACTAGACATGACTTGGCTTATGCTGTTGGGTAAGTGAGCAGATTCATGAGTAAACCCTTAAAGGAACATTGACTAGCTGTAAAGTGAGTTAGTGGATATGAAGTTAAGTTTCAAGAAGAGGGGTGAATTTGTGGTAAAAGGTTACTGCGATTCAGATTTCGGTGCAGACTTAGACAACAGACGCTCAATCACAGGTATGACTTTTACAGCATGTGGTAACGTGGTCAGCTGGAGATCTACTCTTTAAAAGATTAGGGCGCTGTCGACAACAGAGGCTGAGTACATTGCATTGTGAAAGGCTGTTGGGTAAGGTGTTTGGCTAAAGAGATTTATAGAGGAACTGGGTTTTATTCAGGATAATGTGGAGTCTATTGTGACTCCCCAAGTGCTATTGCAATGTTAAAGAATGCTGTCTTTCACGAGAGAACAAAACATGTAGCAGTCAAATATCATTTTATTAGGAATCTTATCAACAGTGGTGAGGTAACAATTGTGAAGATCCCTACAGCTTACAATCCAGCAGATATATTTACTAAAGTTTTTCCAGTGTACAAGTTGAAGGAGGCATTACAGGTGCTTCACGTCTCTAGATAGTGAGAGTTGCATCCGTGTTGGATGCGTGTATCCTGAGTTCGAGGATACAAGTATAAGAGCCACCAAGGGGAAGTTTTGAGCATGCCTATAGGTCGAGATTTGAAGAATGGTAGTCATGGTCTTCAACTACTGCTCTAAGTGTTGGAGAGTTTATGGAGTGTCCAGAGGTTTAAAGCCAGATGAAGTTTAGCTGAGAGAACCGAGGATTAATTGTATAGTCCGGTTTAGGTTCTTAATCCATTATGTATATCGTCTCTCTTCTCTCGGTTAAGCACATATGTGTTCTGTGTGTTTAGCTTAGGTCTTATATGGGTCAAAGGTTGTTGACTGTTGTTAGCTCGAGCCATGTATTGTAACGAGAGAGAATTGGGTAGAGAGAGAGAGAGAGAGAGAGAAAGAGAGAGAGAGACGGAGACTTTATATTTTACCGATGAAGTTTACGTCAGTGTTAGTGGATTTCCGTAAACTTTCTGGCCCCGGTGAGTATAACACTCTCTCGTTTGAGAGAGGTTGGTGAACACAAGGTGAACACTTGCATGTGTTGCTTTCATTCATTGCTTTTTTTCTTCTCTTTTAGATCTTAGACGAGAGTTAAACAGAGGCTTTAGTTCGCACTAGGACCTTGATTTATGATGACTTTATAACATTTGTGAGATTTAACCATGTTTCTAGTGACCATTTCTACAGGATTTAGAGTGCAAAGACGAGTTACATGATATATTCAGGACTTCTTATTCATTTTGCCACTCTTGCTGATCATGAATAGCTAGGTCATTTTTAGCTAGAACCCACCTTGAGCCTAACCTTTTTTTCAAACCACTTGCATTTGTGTTTTTATCTCTTATATGTGCAGATATGTGCAAAATAGTTGGGGAGAACATGATTAACACAACCTCTAATTCACTCCTGCTCCAACTGGGAGCACTCGCTCCGAGCAAGGTCACACGATGGTTTGAGTCCACTGTCTGGGGTATAATTCCTAGCAGTCAATATTTTCATGCTCTATGGACACACACATATGCAGAGCCCTCTTTATCATTCATCCAAATAAAAAATTTATTTCGAAGGTATGAAAGGAGGTGAGTTAGTAACTCAACTTGTATCCCTCAGCACAAGACGTACTCCGGTGAAGAAGAAAAACCTGATTTGAGGAGGTAGAGTCCTGAGAATAGAAGAGGAGAGTGATTATAGGTTGTGGATCATCAATGAATCCATTCACCATTGTCATTTTGTGTGATATCATGCATCCTCTACAAAGTCAAGGTAACCTCTAAGCACTCTGAGCTCTACCATTAAACAGCTTCCCATTTATCAAACCTCGATTTTCCAAGGCTAGTGCCCCTGATAATAAGCTCACGCCACCTTTTAATGAATGTAGATAGTGTTGTCTGGAAAATGAACTTTTTTGGATTTTAAAGCCAAGTATGGATTAGGGTTGGTGATGTTTTCTGGAGAGGTTATTGCTAAGAAAATGCATCTCTTGTTCTAATGTATGTGGTCTGCAGATGGTGGTCTGATTTACGGTTTTTGAGATTAGGTGAGTTCCCACTTTCTTCCTTATGTTTAGATCCTAGTCTGCTTAAGGACAAACAAAGGGCTAAGTCTGGGGGAGTTGATACATTGTGATTTTGACTCATTCTAACATTTGCTATCTAACCTATTTGGAGTCTTCTGAGTCTATTTCATGACATTTCAGGTTAAAATGAGGCTTTAGATTAGGTTTGGAATTGGTGGATCCTTTGGACAAAAGGAGATAAAACTAAGTAAAAGAGTCCAAATTGTACATGAGAACACCTACTCTCGATTTTGCCTATTTTGGAACACCTTCTCCAACCTAACGTATAAAAATGGAAAATACACGTTTACATAATCTGGACCAAAAGTAGACTAAGGAGAAAGAGCCGCTTCCTGAATAGTTGTTTGATTCATGATCTCTGAATTCCTGAAAACTTTTCCTTGATCTAACACTTTGTTTAATTGTTTTTATATCAAAATTACTTTCTCATTTTTATCGGGACAATAAAAAAATCCTTACTTTGTCTTAGCTTAATTATGATCTTCATAGATTCATAGTATAACACTGGTCTTCTTGAATTCAAATCATTTATATAACTATCATATGGTGTAAACTTGCAGTAGAAACTAAAATCTAAAATCCAGTGTGGTCCTGTTCGTTTCTAAATCGCAGCGACTGCGATATGCGACCAAAATTTCCTCGTAATTTTCTTCTTTATTGGTCGCTAGGGTGGCTAATGGAATCGCAGCAATCAAATAATTCAAAGAGATCCGATGACGCCGGTGTCGCCAAATAAAACAGCGACTCTTTCCCTTCTCCTCTCCTTCTCTTTCTCTCTCTCCAGCGACTGAAAACCTCCAACCCCCTTCTTTTTCACTCTCTTTTCCGTGTAATTTTGTGCCACTGATCGCTGTCGCAGCGTTACCCAAACGAACAGGGCCTGTATCATTATAAGAAAGGTTATGAAGGAAAAGACTTGTACAGACGTGTGGAGAGCCCTTGAAGGTGATTATCAAACTAAAGCACTACCCAATAGGATCTAACTCAAGCAAAGTCTTACGAGCTACAAGATGAGTGACAGTAAGAGTATCGAAGAAAATCTTGACACATTCTTGAAGTTAGTTGATGATATGGCAAGTCTCAACATAGAGGTGTTTGATGAAGATTAAAATACTAACAAGCTTACCTCCTCAGTTTTAATCGCTGGTATATACTCTCAAGTATGGAAATGGAAAAAAAACCACAGTAAAAAAGGTTACTTCATCTGCATATGCTAAGGAAACAGAATTAAGAGAGAAAGGCTTACTCAGTAAAGGGAAGTCAAATGTAGAAGGTGTCATAGTAGCTAGAGGAAGATCAGATAAATTAAATGGAAACAATGGAAAGTCCAGAAGCAAAAGGCGTGACATGTCTAAGTCAAGAGGCAGGAAACAAAACAAGGAACGGCAATGTTGGATATGTGGAAAGGAAGGGCACCTCAAGAAGGATTGTCGAGAAATGAAGGATCAGAGGAATGGAAGCTCGGCAAATGTTGTTCATAGAAAAGAACAACCAATGATTGTCACAGCAAGTGATGATGATATTAAGGATGAGTGGGTTCTAGATGCACGTGTCGTATATCACTCCAAACAAAGAAGTTTTGTTTGGCTTCAAGGAATTTGAAGGAGGAAATGTCTTAATAGAAAATAAAACAGTCAGTGACGTTAAGTGCATTGAGAAGTTGAAGATCTTAAACCCTAATAAGACAACAGTAATTTTAATAGACGTCAAGTACATACCATTAATTAGCAGAAATCTTATATTGTACAGCCTGCTGGAGAAGAGTGGCTGTAACTATAGAAAAATCGGCAACTAACAAATAGAAAAATTCAATTTAAAATCCTTTTAAATCACTAAATTATCTTATCTATTATCTTTTTAAATTTCGTTAAAAAAACTATCTAATGCAAAGTTTCCTCTTGTTCTTTCGAATCTCCAAAGCTTATATATTATATGACTTGTAATGGATAGTTCAATAATAATATATTTCTACTTAATTACTTTAAAATTATCACATTATTTTCTCTAAGAGAGGGTATTAAGACACAAAGAGTGACATAAAAAGAGTAAGATAAAGAGATACTTAATGTTTTTATGTTTGTGAAAACATAGTATTATTAATATTTATTATACTGCAACTCAAACTTTTTCTTAAGTATTTGTTTTTATGAATGTGTTATAAATATATAACACGGTAGGATATGTCTTTTGAGATTTTAGAGGATTCACAAAGGTGAATGTACATAATATTTCAAAGGTATTATTTAGTTTTATTCATATGGTTATTCAGCTGTTTAAGTAAATTATTTATTGTTTTGAACATGCTCATATGTGAAGATAACTTTTGAATTATGCCTTCGTAGTGTTGATGAATATACTTTCATGTTCAACTATCATATTGAAAGGACATTAAATTCAAGAATAAGTAAGTAAACGTAAATTTTTTAACAATAAAATGTCCAAAGTAAATTTGCTTTACTTTGGTTGTAAAATTAATTAATTTGCATTTATTGTATCAACATGTAATTATATAAAAAAAAAAGACAAATGTGGCGTCATTGATTAAATTTATTGTGGAAACCGGAATTTACCTTAATGTAATTTCGTAAAGTTAATATGAGAAACCGAGAATCTTGGAATGAAAACAAAATATAAAAGAAATTGAAAAGATGAAAACGAGGGCAAAGCGAAGAAAACTTTTATTATTTAGCCTGGAGTCGTATTGATAGTTTGATTGGTTGTGCAAAGTCGTAAACTCGTTAATTTATCAGAGGATGGTTACAAAGATAAAAATCAATCTTATTTATAAAAGACAACATAAGTCCTAAAACAGCTAAAGTTTTGATGTTGGAACTTGTCGTTTCCTATTCATTGTCGACTTTCCTTTTTTTTTCGGGGAAATCTCCCGAAATCTTCGTTAAGACGGTGAATCTCGAGGCGGCCAACCTTTTCCCTTTGGTTATTGGTTTCCTTTGTTTTATTTTAAGTTAACGATGTGGGGTTCTCGATAGATAAAAACGTTACGATGTTTCTCGAAAATAATGTGAAGTTTATTAAACATCGAAAAGTTTAAGAAAACA
>KE156183.1:7859-19563 GCA_000411075.1 Sisymbrium irio | reverse complement strand
TCTTCGGAGTGTCATCGCCTAAACCCGCTGAGCCGGTCAATCATGGCTGTGCTGATCGTCCGGCTCAGCATTTCTTCCGTCCTTTAAGAAGTCATGTTGCTGAAATGTTTGACTCATGACACGAGAATTCGGAGTATCGCGACTTTGATCGATTTATCAAAAAATCATACGAAAAATGAGTTTTTTTATATTTTCGTAAAGTTGTTGATAAAGATAATTTGAACTAAAATTATTTTTTCGAATATCATTCTTTTTTTTTAGTATTCAAATATGGAAATTTTTTTCGTTATTTAAACATTTTAGCAGTTAATTTCGGAAATGTGGGTTTCGACCTTGACATTTATAATTTGTTTATAATTTTTCCGATTGCTCATCAGTTTACCGCTAATTCTGTTGCTCATTTATTGTGTCATTATGACAAATCATTCTCATACAGCTGCAACATATCCTATTCGAACTTCTTATTTTCATATTTTTAAAAATGTATTTATTTTTCTTTGTCAAGTATATTTAAAAATATTAAATGTTATATGTTTAGTTAATATCTTTTGTCAAGTATATTTAAAATATTAAATATTTTATTTTAAAGTACTTAAATTTTGTTACATGTTATTCCATTTAAATGTTACTCACATTTAAGATGAATATATACGTTATTAACTTGTGTATATAATATTTATGCATATTAAATATCAGTAGATATTATCGTAGTCACTATTATATAAATCTCAATTTTATGTTATTTTTGAATAACCCAACATGTCTGTGCTACCGTACGGGAAAATACCTAATACAAATTAGTAAACTATTGACATTTTAAGTAGGCGAATTTTTTTTTTAGAGTTTTTGTAATAATTTTTTATTTTGTCGTTTTCAATAGTGTTATATTTTCTTTTTCGTTTACTTAATTTTTTTATTAAAGTTGTATTGTTTTCAATTTTATCAAATATATCAAGATCTCGAGTACTCCGTCTTCCTCTTCGACAAATTTCGACGATCTTTTTTCTCTATTTATAAAAAAAAAAATTACTATTATCACTGTGAAAAAGACACTTACGATTTTTTGGGGTAAACCTTATTTCTTTAGTCACAATTTTATGAACCTCTATTTTCAGAGAGTTTCACAACGTAAAACACAGGGACAATATGACTTGTTTTTGTATGGTTGTGGATTGAAGCTAATTGGTTCTTAGTTTGTAAACGTAATTATCTGGTCACCACTTTTGTTATTTTCCCACAGAAAAAAATGTGTAATAGAGAAGTAATTCTGGTCTTCAAAATGGGAAGGTGATTCAGGAAACTTCTATGAGGATATGGTTGGAGGCTATTATGATGCTGGTGATACAATCAAGTTCAATTCCCCCATGGCTTATGTAATAATCATGATGATCTGGAGTACAATTGAAAATATCTAATACAAGATTACTAACATTGTGAGATCTAAAATATCGTATTATTAGTACATAAACCAGGTTAACGCGGCGGCGTAAAGATCTATTAGTGAATATGCTATAATAAATTTTTTCCTTTTAATAATGTTTTGTCCTGAACATTAATAATTTTATTTTTATTCATAATTTTTTTAAAAGCATTTAATTTAATTTCTTAACGATAGAAAACATTCTTTGTGTGAGAGTATTTTATAATAGTTGAAAATAACGATAAATAAGATTGATTGATTTTGTTTGAATGATTAATATATTAAGTGAATGTTTTTGTTGTGTGAGAATATTTATTTTCTGGAGTATAAGAAATGGTATTATTTAGAAACCATATTTGAAAGCTTAATGAGCATTAATAAAATCCAATTAATATCATTTTAAAAATAATTAATTTAGAAATTATAAAAATTATACTATTTTGTTATTTAATATTTTTATTTTAATAGTTTCCAAAATAGTTTTATGATATAATAAAACAAATAATAGAAAATTAATTTTTTATTGTCATTTTATTTATAAGTCAAATCTTAAAGGTCAAACCGCAAATTATTTGAGCCTAATTTATATAATAAAATCAATTTAACCCACACAAGAAACCCAAACTAGACTATTTAGTATAAAACTAAACTTGTTACCAAACAATTATGATGACATAAATTGTAAAGAAAAGGATTTCTTAAAGTATTTTATAAGTGTCTTCTCAATTCCTATTCTATAAAGTTTTAAAAAGAAATAATTAAGAATGCCAATCATAACAAATAGTTCAAGTTCAGTTTGTTGTGCCAACCAACGTAATTTTATAAAAGATATATTAAAATTAAAAAAAAATTGTGCTATTAAACAGAAGTGTGGCTATAGACTCATAAAAATAGTTATATAAAGGGAATTTTTGTTACAGAATCATCAAAAAATAAGTATGAAGGAAAACATATGTCGAGGGAGGAGGAGAAAGGAGCAGAGGAACCGGTTAGTCCGGTTTCACGGCTCAATTTACCGGAACTATGTGTCATCATCGTGGTAATATTAGGATTAGAAGCAACACATCTGCCATTTGTTGCAGGCATCAAGGAATCATTTATCAAGCTCCCTAGGTTCTCTTGTAAACTGGTCATTATATATATATCTACGTCCATCTTGTTGTAGGCAAAAACTAACAATTAGTCTAATGGTATTTAAGTGTTTACATAAATTTATTCAAAAAACTATGATGTGTTTAAATTTATATTCTTCTTTTTTTTTCGTGGAGATTCCATTGAGATATCTATAATAAGTATCCAACGCTCTTTCTACTAATGCAGCCACACAATAAAAATGTAGATTCAATTTCTGCCGATAAGGTTGTTGGTTTGTTGTAGGTGGATTTTGATAAGACTCATCCTTAAGAATTTTATTTTAAGTGTTTATGTGTTTATGTTTACACTATATTTCATACGAGATCGAGTGAATCCATGGATAGAATTCAACCTAGAAAAAATCTGCATTAGATCATAAGCTTTGATGATGCCGAGTTTTTTTTAGGTATGAATGTTAATATTGATGATGTCAAGTTGGTGAGGAATATAATGCAAATAGTATATCATTATTTTCCCATGTATTTCATAGTAATTATTTTCATTTTCTTAATATAAACCATTGTAGTTTTGTAATTTTACAATACCAATTTTTAAATTCATATTCTTTTGTAGAAGGTAAATGATGTTCTTTTTGAAATGATACAAAAAAAATCTCTCAAGATATTGGAAAAAAATAAATATGATTCTTCTCTTTTTATCAAATTTATTTTCTCTAACCGTATTATTAAGATATTTAACTATACCTCAACATTTGAATTACATATTGAATATTTTAGGGATGCTAAAATAATGATACATAAAATATTTATAATCCACAAATCAATCCATCTAGAAAGTTAGGAAATCTGCAAACCTAACACATGAATAAGACTGTGTAATCCAGATATGTAATAACAATTGCAAAAAATGTAGTAACTATTATTATGCATCACGGCTAGACAATTGACCAAGTGGTCAAATTATCTATCAATCTATATGGGTTAGTGCTTACTTTATACCATCCATCTTTAAGTAATTGTATAGATAAAATTATAAAAATTATTTGGGTTTTTTTTGCTAAAAAACTAGTATTAGTTTTTATCCATAATATTGAAATGGAACGTGTATACTAAATATCTAATTCATATAGCAAGTGACAAATGTTTTAGACTGACTTCTTATCATGTTTATTTTATATTTTCATATTCACTATATTTTCAATTTAATTTTAAAATTTCATCTTTAAAAAAAATAATACTCGAATTTAAGATATTTTGTATAAATATTTTAAAAATATTGATGTTATTTTCAACAGATACAATACATTTATTAGATTAGAAACGTTTATAACAATATGTATCTATTTTAGTACATTCTCCTCCATACAAACCCCATTCCTGACAAAATTCCATGCACCCTCTTCAACCTCTATATTCACAATTCTCTGAGGGGGTGAAGAATGCAAGCTCTCCTTCCTTTATTTCAAAACCTATTTAGATAGATAAAAATCATCAAACCAATATGAATAATAATCAAAAAAGACAAAATTATACCTATAGTTAAAAATGTGGTATAAAAATAAACCATTACTTAAAGTTGAAAGAAGTAAAATAAAAAACTATTACCTGGAGCATTAGAAATTGTAATACCACAATAAGCAGAAGATATGATGAAAAAGATAGTGAGAGCAAATGTGATTAAAAACTTTTCATGAGGAGGACAATTTTTCTAATACTTTCAGAATTTGTTTTCTAAATATCCTCTTCAATTTTTTTATGATTTTTTCTTTACTAGTCTGAGGGGGGTGTATTCAATGTATGATTTGGGGTGATTTGTGGTGATTTGTTTTAAAATGATAAATCCATTGTTATTCAATCATAAATTTTAAAAAAGACTTTAAATTCCAGTGTTATTGGACTTTTGATTTTAAAATCTAGTCTAAAATCCACTGTTATTGGAAATATTTTAAGTAATATATTTTAGAAGATTTGAGGTGATTTTAGAGTTATTTAGTGGGATTTCTTAGTTAAAAACATAGAAATCCATATTCCATAGTTTTAGATGGAATTCTAGGGTGGTTTCATTAAAATCACCTCAACTTTCCAAATTCATCCAAAATCTTCCAAAAACTCACTAAAAATCAAATCACCTCAATTACCCTCAAATATCATATTCAATACATCCCCCTGATTGTATATATAATAGCACAACCATACATTAAAATGAAGATATCTTTCCTTTATATTTTTACTATATAGATGTCTAAAAAGTATATTTTAGGTAAAAAAGAAATATATCATTACTTTTATTTTTAGCATATATATATTTTTAAAGTATTTTTAACTCAGCGGTAAAAAAAGAATATATATTTTCTTTTATTTATAATATATAAATTTTTAGTCAAAAGAGAATTACCTAATCTATATGTTTAAATAATATCAGTGTGGAACCAAATATTTGAAAATTTCACACATTTTGGGAAATGTAATAAAAACTAGGAAAAATAGATGGTATATTAGGTATATAGTTCATGATTAAATTTCTAACAGATTTACAAACCCAATTAATAAACAAACATTTAAAGTGGGCGAATTTTTTGTTTTATCATTCCTGCAATATTTTTTATATTGTTGTTTTCAATAGTGTTTTCTTTTCTTTTTTCATTTACTTATTTATTTATTAAACTTGTATTGTTTTCAACTTTATCAAATATATCTCAAGATCTCGAGTGCCCCATCTTATTGTTCAACAAATCTCGACGATTTTGTTTCTCTATTTATGAAAACATTTCCTACAAATACTGTGAAAAAAGCATTTACAATTCTGTGAAGTAAAATTTTTTTTTTTTTAATAACGATTTTATGAACCTCAATTTTCAGAGAGATTCACGCCGTCAAACACAAGTATAACACGACATGTTTTGTGGTTTTGGATTGAAGCTAATTAGGTCTTAGTTTGAAAACGTAATTCCCTGGTCACCACTTTTTTTATTTCCCCACAAGGAAAGCGTGTCATAGAGAAGTAATTATGGTCTTCAAAATGGGAAGGTGATTCAGGAAGTTTCTATAAAGATATGGATGGAGGCTAGTATGATGCTGGTGATACAATCAAGTTCAATTTCCCATGGCTTATGTTATAATCATGATGAGCTGGAGTACGATTACAAGACTACTACATTGTTAGATCTAAACTATCGTGTACTATTAGTACATAAACCGTGTTAGCGCGGAGTAAAATCAATTAATAAATATTCTATAATAATTTTTTCCTAGTTAATAATGTATTATGTGGAACCGTAATTAATTTCTTTTTTATTCATAATTTGCTTTAAAAACATTTATTTTATTTTTTGAAGATAGAAAATGTTCTTTGTGTGATAGTATTTTACAATAGTTGAAAATCACGATAAATAATATTGCTTGATTTTGTTTGGATGATTAATATATTATGTCAATGGTTTTTTGTGTGAGAATATTTATTTTTGGAGTATGATATATGGTATTATTTAGAAACCATATTTTAAAAGGTTAATGAGCATTTAATGAAATCAAATTAATATCATTATTTTTTTCTTATTCCAAATGAAATTTAGAAATTAATATTTTTTTGTTTTTAATATTTTTAGTTTAATATTTTCCAAAGTAGTTTTATGAGCTAATAAAATAAATAATAATATTTCATTGTCATTTAATTTATAAGTCAAATCTTAAAGGTTAAAAGCATAAAATATATTGACCTAGTTTATATATTAAAATCAATTTAACCCACCCAATAAACCCAAATTTTATTATTTAGTATAAAGCTAAATTTGTTACTAAAAAATTATGATGGCATATATTATAAATAAAAGGACTTCTTAGGGTATTTTTTTTAATTGTCTTCTTAATTAATATTATATAGAGATTAAAAGAGAAATAAATTAGGAATGCTAAACATAACAAATAAAAAATGTTGAGTATGTTCATACCAAAAAAAAAATGTTGAGTATGTTGTGACAAAATTATACCTATAATAAAAATGTGATATAAAAATAAACCATTACTTGAAGTTGAAAGAAGTAAAATAAAAAACCATTACTTGGAGCATTAGCAATTGTAATACCACAATAAGCAGAAGATATGATGAAAAATAGAGATGATTTCATAATAAGGCACTTTCATGAATTTCTTATCAAAATAAGACACTTTAAAAAGGAGGGGTACTTTTTAGGTGTGAAACTCCAATAAAACCCTTAAACACAACTGACCTACTTTTTTAATTGGTCTTATTTGGTTACTTCATCTGTTTAGCCCAATTTTTTTCATCTTAATTATTAAACATAATTTCAGTCTCACGTTTCTTCAATCATAAACTTCAAGATGATAAACAAAATTCTTCGATCTCCACTTTTTTATTTGGGTACTCGAAAATATTAGCATTCAGTGTGTGAAATCATTATTGTTGTAATGGTAAGTATGTTCTCAAGTGCAGATTCAGGGTTTGTAGATTTGTTGATCTCTTATGTTTTCAGATTTATTTAAAGGTTTATATATCTGGGTTTATTTGGAATATAGATTTATTAATGCTTAGGTTTTGTCGATTTCACTTACAGATCTGTGCAAATTCGGAGCCGTGAATTTTGAACTTCAATTGGAAGAGATGATTTGAAGTAGAAAACTGATTTGGAAAAGATAAACAATTCGTCCATATGCTTTTGTCCACATATATGTATCCACGATTTCATATATGTCATGGATTTATAGAGGGGTGTACACATCACATTATATATGTGGACGTACACATTTTAAAGTAATGGTACATGCATGAGTTTTTTGGTATTGATGTGTTCAAGCATACACAATCGATGGACGTACAAGTACTGGATATGGTACATATGGTTATGGATGTACATATACATGTGTGGTCAGAAGCTGTATTGTACAAATACATGCGTGGACATCCATAGTTATGTGTGGATGTAGCTAAGGATTACAGAACCATGGTTATGGATTTTTATATGGTTGTGGACGTACATATACATGTGTGGTTGGAAATGTTAACCAAGAGCTTTTTTGGTGGTATTGTACAAGTATATGTGTGGACGTACATGGTTATGTGTTGATGTAGCTAAGGACACAACCATGGTAATGGTTTTTTATATGGTTGTGGATGTATATATACATGTGTGGTCGTAAATGTTAACTAAGTGTGTTTTTTTGGTGGTATTGTTGATTTTGTGGATGTACATCGTGTATAATGTACAGTGGCCAAAGTATGTACATGAGTACCGTGTTATCCACGTGCGCTAAGGTGGATGAGATGGAGTATTACTAAGATGAGCATGTGCATCCAGAATTTATAGGAACTAAGTAATTCTCATCACCGAAGCTTTTGCCGAAAGAATGTTGTAATCACAAGCATATGTTTTCTGAAAAATGTTTCATGGAAAAATATAATGAAATCTACAGCTAAATATTTCCATAGGGAAGTGGAGAAGGCAGTGGAGACGGTTTGGCGGGGGAAGGGTAATGGCGGTGAAGCCGAAAGAGAAGGTGGAGCTTCTAATAAAGGAGAAGGTGGAGCTTCCACAAGAGGAGGAAGTGGGAATCAGTGGGAAGAGATGTGGTGGTGAAGCCAACAGAGAAAGAGAGCTTAATCGCAGGGGAACAAGAGACAAAGGATGAGTTGGAGGAGATGACGTGGTAGGTGGAGAATTTTTTGGTAGATATAAATCTCATCATGTTTAATTCTGAGCTTTAAAAAATATTTAGTTAGATGATGGGTTTAGTTTAAATTGTTAGTTCAGTTAGAGTGATGATGATGAAATTGTATCTCAATTTATTAAGGGTAAAAATGGTATAATTTTGTTAATACAAAGCCCAAAGTGTCTCTACTTTCCAAAGTATGTTTTTTTTTAATATTAGAAAGTCAAAAAGTGTGTTTTAGTGCAATATTCTCTTAAAAATATCCTCTTCATGAGGACAATTTTTCTAATACTTTCAGAATTTCTTTTTTTTTTAAATATACTCTTAAAAGTTTCTATGAAGTTTTCTTTACCAGTCTTATTGTATATATAATAGCACAAACATACATTAAATGAAGATATATTTCTTTTATATTTTTAGTATATAGATGTCTAAAAAGTATTTTTTTAATCAAATGTAAAAAAGAAATATATCCTTCCTTTTATTTCTAGCATATATATTTTTAAGTATTTTTTACTCAAAGGTAAAAAAAAGAATATATCTTTCCTTTTGTTTATAATATATAGATTGTTAGTCAAAAGAGAATTACATAATCTATGCATTTAAATAATATCAGGGTGGAACCAGATATTTGAAAATCTCACACTTTTTTTGGGAAATCTAGTAAAAACTAGGGAAATTAGATTGTATATTAGGTTTATAGGCCATAATTAAATTTCTAAGAGGTCTATAATCCAAATTAGAAAACAAAAATTTTAAGTAGGCAAAAAAACCTTTTTATCGTTCCTGCAATATTTTTTATTTTGTCGTTTTCAATAGTGTATTATTTTCTTTTTTTCATTTACTTATTTATTTATTAAAGTTATATTGTTTTCAACTTTATCAAATATATCTCAAAATCTCGAGTACTCCGTCTTCTTGTTGGACAAATCTCGATTTTTTTTTTCTCTCTTTTTGAAAATTTTTCTTATTATCACTGTGAAAAAGGCATTTACAATTTTGTGGAGTAAAGATAATTTCTTTAATCACGATTTTGTGAACCTCGATATTCAGTGAGTTTCACACCATAAAACCTCGATTTTCAGAGAGTTTCACACCGTAAAACACAGGTACAATACAACTTATTTTTTGTGGTTGTGGATTGAACCTAACTGAGTCTTAGTTTGAAAACGTAATTTTCTGGTCACCACTTTTGTTATTTTCCACAGAGAAAAACATGTCATAGAGAAGTAATTCTCGTCTTCAAAATGGGAAGGTGATTCAGGAAGCTTCTATAAAGATATTGTTGGAGATATAATCAAGTTCTGTTTCCCCATGCCTTATGTTATAATCATGATGAGCTGCAGTACGATTGAAAATAACTAATACAGGACTATTATATTGTTAAATCTAAAATATCGTATTATTAGTACATAAACCGCATTAACGCAGAAATAAATAACACCAAAATCAGTAAATTTTTAAACAATATAGGACGGCTGAATTGGAGGAAGAGTAAGAGAAGAGACGAGAAAATCCTAAAAAGTAATTTTGGAAAAAAAATTATGTGTAAGATATAAAATTATAACTGAAAAACAAAAACAAAAAAACTTTTCCGCTTTTATTTTAACGTTTGTGCCCTCATATCTCATTTTCAGCCACCAGAAACTGATACATATCAATTATCTGAATAAAAAATTAGTTATGAGCGACAATACTAACGACAAAACGGGTTTTACGGGAAATTAAGGCGGCGCTTATGAGCGACTTTAGGGTTTTGGAGAGCGACATATGTGATGCAACCATAGAGGACATTGGGGACAAGAGCAGGCCACCCGACAATCCCCATGACGTGACGGTGTCCTGGGCGATGAAAGTAACGGGAAAGAATGAAGGAAAGTTAGGCGGAGGATGTTTTGAATGAAGAGTTTGTGGCATCGAGGTTGCGACTTGACTTTCTGGATGGAGAGACGGAGAGCCTGTAATCACGATTGAAAAAGAGGTTCTAGAGGCTATGAATGGACTTTGGAAGAGATGCATGATAGTTAAGGTCCTGGGTCGGAATATCTCCATAGAGGTTCTGAATAGGAGATTACATGAGTTATGGAGACCATCACAGGCAATGTACGTGATGGACCTTCCCCAGCAGTTTTTTATGATCCGATTTGAAACTGAAGAAGAGTATGCAGCGGCGTTGACAGGTGGTCCATGGAGGATGTTTGGGAGCTACTTGATGCTGCAGGTATGGTCACCAGAATTTAATCTGATGTATGATGAGATAAACACAACACCGGTGTGGGTTAGATTGGCTAACATTCCGGTGAACTTCTATCACTAATCAATTTTAATGGGGAATGCTAAGGGTCTTGGAAATCCGATTAGGGTGGATAACACCACGTCAAAATTAGAGAGAGCACGTTTTGCCCGGGTCTGTGTTGAAGTTAATCTGAAGAGACCATTGATAGGAACGATATTGGTGAATGGAGAGTGATATTTCGTTTCATATGAAAGCTTATCGAATATATGTTCATCATGTGGATTGTATGGACACTTAGTGCAATCATGCCCGAAAGGAGCTCCAACACAAGGGGAGATGGCTAGTGCAATGCAAGGAGCAGTGAACGTTCCCAGAGAAGAAGTGAATACAGAAGATGATTTCTCACCGGCAATTAAATCAAGAAGGTCGGTGCAGTTCAGACCGCAAACGGGGGTTACAGCGAGGGGAGTGGTAGTAGGATTGAGAAAGATTCCCTTAACCTAGAGGATCAAGAGATTTTGTGGATATTCCGGTTTCTAACAGTTTTGGTAGGTTGGGGGAAAATTTAGATATTTCAGAGATACATGAGATATCCTAGAATATAGATGGGAATAAAGAAAATATTCCTAATAACTTGAATAAAAAGAAAAGTGGACTGCAAGGAAAGAGTATGATTTTTGGCGCGGCCATGGAGGGTGATCCTCGTGGTAAGAATGGGCCTAAAGGCAAAATGCCTGGAAAGACTATTAGGCCAGATAAACTACTTCTTCAAAGCCCACCCGAGACTTGTCTTTGGCCCAAGACGTGAAGAAACGGAGTTGGCTATCAATGGAAAGAGGATGAGGGTTGAAACAGAGAATGTGAAAAAGGTGGAATGTGGTCTATTAGGAGTAATATATCCATTGAGAGAGAGAGGGTGTGGAGGCCTCAGATCAGGAGGAAACTGTATTGGATTTTTAGCGCGGCCGTGGAGGGCGATCCTCGTGGTAATAATGGGCCTAAAGGCAAAATGCTTGGAAAGACTATTAGGTCTAGACAAACTACTTCTTCGAAGCCAGCCCCGGGACTTGTCTTTGGCCCAAGACGTGAAGAAACAGAGTTGGCTATCAATGGCAAGAGGATGAGGGTAGAAACAGAGAATGTGAACAATGGTGGAATGTGTTCTATTAGGAGTAATATATCCATTGAGAGAGGGAGGGTGGAGGCCTCAGCTAAAGAGGAAATTGTATTGTATTTTTTGTTGGAGTTGTAAGAGGACTCGCGGAGTAGTTCTGAATACTGGTACGCCCC
>KE156181.1:39372-55018 GCA_000411075.1 Sisymbrium irio | reverse complement strand
TCATACTTAGTATAAGATAGCTAAGCTTGGAACCCATGAAGCAATATCTCATTAAAAATCTTATCATAGAAAAGCACTTGAGACAAAAATATGATAAGGGTAAAAGAGTGTATTGTTCATGGATCAGAGGAGTTCAGATCAGGCATGTGGAACATCTACCAGCTTAAGCTTGCCATGAATGTGAGAGAAAACTCTCAGGTTAGCAGCCTTAGTGAATATATCAGCTAACTGGTCTTCACTCCGTGTAAAGCAAGGAAGGATTACTTCTTCTTAAATCTTCTCACGAACTTTGTGGCAGTCCACTTTGATGTGTTTAGTCCTGTCATGAAAGACTGAGTTTCTTGTAATATATATGGCCGCCTGGTTGTCACAATACATTATGATGGGATTAGTCTGTTCAATGTTTAGATCCTTGAGCAATGCTTTCAGCCAAGTTAGCTCACTGGTAAGCTTGCGCATTACCCTATATTCTGCTTCAGCTGTAGAACAGGCCACCACCTTCTGCTTCTTTGTTTTCCAAGTGACTAAGTTCCCTTCAATAAAGGTTCAGTAGCCGGTTATGGACTTCCTATTAACTCTATCTCCAGCCCAATCAGCATCATAATACCCCACGATCTCAGTGCTCTAATTCCTTCCCATCTAAATGCCATGACCTAGAGATCATTTAAGGTATCTGAGAATGCTTTCCATCATACACCAGTGATATTGGGTGGGAGCTTGCATGTGCTGACTGACCTGATTCACATCAAAGCACAAATCAAGTCTAGTAAGTGTTAAGTATATCAACTTACCCACAAGTTTTATGTATTGGAAGACATCTTCAAATGGTTCATCTTCCTTCTCCCCCTCTTGGTGGACTTTGTAGCCTTTCTCTAATGGTGTCATGACCGGCTTGGCATCTATGGTGCCTGTTTCATTTAAAACGTCAAGGCTGTATTTCTGTTGGGAAAGAAAGAGACCTTCAGGAGAACGGCACACTTCAATACCAAGGAAATACTTAAGTTCTCCTAAATTATTAATGTCAAAAACAGATATAAGAAAGGATTTAGTATGTTGGATACCGTCCTTGTGTTCTCGGAGATGATGAGATCATCCACATAGATAAGGACCACAACAATGCCGAGTTAATTTTGAAGAGTAAACAAGGTGTGATCAGCCTCGGAACTTCTGAACCCATAGTCCCTAAGTGTGTGACTGAGCTTGTGATACCAGGCCCTTGGTGATTTTTTTCAATCCATAAATTGCCTTTCTCAACCATAAGACATTGCGTGGAGAAACCCTGTTCTCAAGGCCAGGAGGTGGTGTCATGTAGACTCTCTTCATCAAGCTACTCCTGAAGAAAAACATTCTTTACATCCATTTGCAGAGTTCCCAAGAGAGATTGACTGCCAAAGAGAGAACCACACAGACTGTGGGAAGCTTGGAAACTGGTGCAAAGATATCATTGTAATCCTTGCCATATGTTTGTGTAAAGTCTCTTGCCACCAACCGAGATTTGTACCATTACTCTTATATTTGATCGTGAATACCCATTTGGAGCTACCTGCTTTCTTGCCTTTGGGAAGCTGAGCTTCATCCCATGTGTGAGTGTGTGCCATTGCATTAACCTAAGCATCAACTGCATCCCACTATACTTGCTTTTCTTTAGCCTCATCATAGGTAGAGGAATCTGATCAAGCTCAATCTTTCTAAGGAAGGCCAAGTTTTCAGAGGGCAACCGAGCAAATGAGCATATAGTCTGAATAGGATGTGCCACAGTCTGACCTTTGTAGTATCCCTAGATAAACATGGTGAAGTCATCACATCAGAATGAACTAAATCAAAGCAATTTTCATAAGTAGTACTAGACTTTGGAAAGACAGATTTGTAGAGTTTACTAAGAATACAAGCCTCACAATTTGCATGATCAAAGGAAACTTCAGGGAGTAATAGTCTAAGTGCACGCAAATGTGGGTGGCCTAATTTAGCATGCCACATAACATTTATGTAAACATAAAAACGTGAAGCAGATGATAATATTTTTATAGATGAAAGGTCTTCTAAGACATAGAGATCGTCTTTAGTCACTCCCTTTCCAAGTAACTTCATAGTCTGAAAATGCACATCATTAGGCCCAAAGATAGCATAACAGCTTAAGTCTGAAGTAGCCTTTCTAACAGATAGTAAATTTGATGTGAATTTTGGCATATAAAGAGCTTTAGAGTTCTTATCAAACAGTTTTAAGTTACCAATCCCATTCACAGCCACCTTATCACCATTTGCTATGATTACATTCCCTAAAGCCGGCTCTATGTTGCTAAGAATATCAGGATTACTTATCATGTGATGGAAGCACCTGAATATACAACTATTTGGCTAATATATTTATGAGTGAGAAATGTTTTACCAGACTCTTTGAGAGAGACAATGGATTTAATGAGGGCTTCCAGATCAGACTTCCTCACCACGTCATTTTTGATGGAAGCCACCATGGTCGTGTCTAATGAGTTGTGTTGCCCCTGGTTGTTTGCGAACTCAGTCGAGGTTGGGCTGTTGACCTGAAAGATGGCTGAGTCGTAGGACTTGGCTTGAGGTGAGGGTGTAGGATCCAGCACTGAGCCTTGTTGTGACCCTTTTTCTTGCAGTAGTCACACATTCCTGGTCTCTTGTCTTCTAGAGGTTTATACACCCCTTTGTTTGCTGTCGGCAGCTCATTCTTTCCATTGAACAGTCCTAAGGATCCCAGCTCTTTTTGGAACTGAGAGCATACTTCATCAAAGGTTGTGAGTTTGTCTCCTCTTAAAATGTGCTCAATCAAATCATTAAACACTGGACTCATAGTAAGCAACAATCTGAAGACTCTGTCTTGTTCACACCTTTCATTTAGAAAGATGCATCCATGGTGCTTGGCCTTAACATTTCCAGATCTGCCCACAATGCTCTGAACTTGCCAAGATGCTTGGTGAACTCTAAATCCTCCTGATTTAGGTTGTTGATGGATCTCTTAACTCCAAACTCTCTGGTTTGATTTGAGATATTTCCATAGACATTTTTGAGAGTTTCCTACAACTCAAAAGCTGACTCACAGTATGAGTATGCTTCTAGGATTGAAGCATCAAGTGAGGACTGAAGGTACATGACCGTCTTGAAACCATTTGCTCTCTTCAACCAGCAATGGTTCTGTCTCCTTCTCCTTCCCTTTATCCATAGTGGCTTCCTTTGGAGCTGTCGCATTCACCACGTGACTCCAAAGTCCTCTGCCACACAGCGAGTTACGTGCGGTTCTTGACCACAACAGGTAGTTCTCTCCTTTGAGGATGACCGGAATGATAAGCTGTTTGGTGGTCTCCATGAATATTTTGCCAAGAACGAAGGGAGCCTCCTTTTACACGCTGAACAAAGAGAGATGGCGGAGATTGAGTGAATCCGGTTGATACTACTGAACTGATTGTGGGATGAGAAGAAGATTTATGGATTGAAGAAGATTGAAGATTGGTGATGATAATCGATTGGACAGAAGAGAGTAAGCTTAAAGAGATTTGAGAGAATCAATAGTATGAGCACAATGCTCTGATAACATGTAAGAATTGCGGAAGTGTTTTAGAGATTTAGTGAGAAAGAGTAAAGAACAATAAAGGAGAATTAGAAGAAACCATGAGAGATTAATGAAACAGTGTTTATTACTCAGAATAGTTCATTTGCATACATTGAATGGTGTCTTTAAATAGACAGACAATATGAATGGTATAGCATAAAGAGAGATGAAAGTGACTGCATTGTAGATCCATATGTTGAAAGCGACTAATGGCAAAGCTTAGAACAGCCGTGACTTCTCTTCTCTCTAACGGCTAAGTGTTCATGTGATTCCTCCTTCTTCTTAGCTGTTAACCAAATGAATCTCTTCTAAAACTCCTTCAAGATATTTTTCATAACTAATCACGTGAACCCTAAGTCTTTCTTCTTATTTTCCTTGTGTGTATTCATTGCCTTGTATCACACATCATGCTTCCTTGGAATACAAGTCTTCTTCTCTTGCTTAATGCTACGGTTCATACTCTCTTTTGATAAATACTGTTCACATACTGTTTATAAATCAAGGAAATTAGATTAAGGTGAAATGGCGATCAAAAGTTACTGAAACCAAACTGGACCGAAGACGAGCTGGATGAATAAAGACTAAACGGCAACATGCTGAAGAAGTCGGACCGCAGACCAGGCAGAAGCCCGTCAAAATATCTAAGTCGGCGAAATAAGAAGTTTAGCGAAGTCTTACATCGGTAGCAGCTTCTCTTAGCACCCCAAGACGTCCAGAATATATAGGATAGAATGTCATAGGTTTTAGTCATTCTGTTCTGAATACTTAGACTCGTACTATAAAACTTCTTAAAGTTTTTATGAATTCCCTTTGTATTTTTGGAAGAAAGATCAATAAGAATAGACATTTGTAATTGTGGTCTTCGAGTTCTTGTTTAACAGATTTTCGAACCCCCATTAAATTACAAGTTTTGATTGTTTGAATTTTAACTCTCATAAAAAAAATGCTTTATATCAAGTATACCAAGTCATATGATTCTTAATGATGAGCTCATTATTGTTTTTTGTTATGAGGAGCGTTACAATCAAATAAAAAAATTTGATATCTCCACAAAACATATATTGTTGTTGCAGGGTATTGTGGTTTTTGTGGAATGTGATGTACGTCTTCTCAAGCATTTGAGATTCGGTTATGGTTTCACAAGAATATCTCAGTTTCACCACAATTCCTAATACAGCGGAATTGTAGTTCATCACTTTGTTAAAGTCTTGGAATCTCAGACTTTACCACTCATTTCGAGCAAGTGAAAGTGTTATGTATTTCAGATGATCAAAACAATCTTTCAGAGACTTCCAGAGCTTTTTGGGATTTCATTCGTCGAGGTGTCTTCTAAGGAAGATCACCGATTTCTCCTTTTCTTGGGGCATAGACTTTATTCTCTATGATTTTTTTCTGATAAACCTAGAGATTCCAGATGAAGTTTGACATGTGTAGTCCAAGATATGTAATCTGCACCAGTGATGTCTAAAGCCAGAAATTGGAACTGTTTGCCATTTAAATTTCTAAGAGTATGATTCTAATTCAACAAGAAAAGCCAGGATGAAAGAGAGTTTGTCGGGACACTAAACATATTGCACACAAAAGTTGACCACAAAATCAGAGGCTTAAGATTCCATTTTTTTATTTTACTATTTGATCATTATCTGAAAGTTTATACCAATTTATACTAAGTTATACCACATCCAAGTTAATACTTTTAATATTATTAACATCAAATTTTTTGATATTATGTTAACACATATTAACTTTAACAGCCTAAGCTATATTCACAACATATTAGTTTAAATTATACAAAAATAAATTAGTTAACATTCTAAGTTAATGTCTTAACATAATATGTTAGTATCCTAAATTAACGTCTCAACATATTATAATACTTTTAAAACTATTTTCTTTTATTTTCATTTCTAATTCAAATATTTCAATATTTTTCGAAAAAGATTTTGTCAAAAAAATAATGAATTTATCAAATTATTTATGCACCGAGTTCATTTAGAAATTTATTTATTGAATAAATGATCTTTATGTTGAAATAATATTATATTTAAAAAAAATAGTTATTTCATTATTATTTGTTATTATGTATGACTATGTGTTTAAGATATATTTTTAATGTATTTTTAAAAATTGTAAAATATGGTTAATGAAATTTTTGTATTATTTTTTTCTGAAGAATACAATATTCTAAAAGAATACAATATTCTAAAAAAAATTATAAATTTTTTTTGATTTAAATGGTATAATACTAAAATCAGAATGAAAATATTTTATTAGTTTAGAGGTTTTACTTTTTCAAAATATTTATCTCTTATAGGTTTTTAAAAAATTTAATTACAAATTACAACAATTTGTTTTTGAAGAATTTATTATAATTTTTTTAACTCTATAATTTTTTTTTTGTCAAATCAAATACATTGATATCAAAAAGAGTTTACAAAGTAAAGAATATGTCAAAGACAAACATTAAAACAAATAAAGGAAATTGAAACAATTACAATTTCGATGAAAGAGTGGAGAGTAACCAAGCTTTCCTTTCGGAAGTCTTATACGCTAACAAATATAATCTGTTATATCCCTCCTTCACATACTTATTACTAGCTATCATCTTGCTGATGAAACTCTAAAATGCATCTAGCATTATATTAATTAAGAGAATTGATAAAAATATCTTTGATGATGAACCTAAACGTTGCCTCTTCAAAGAAATCAACAAACTTGACGATTCTGACAAGGACCCCTTGTATTCCTGTTGGAGGATGCTTCGTTTAAACAAGAGAAAGAATATAAAATACCATGTGTTTGAGATCTCATGATACATCATCATTTCTGTTGTTGACCATAATTGTCTTTTCATCCATAGCCTCCGGCGACTCCTAAAACCGTCGAACAATAAATTTATCAGTCCATCAACAATCCTGGGATGAGTAATTTCTGGATCCCATATCCGATTATGAATTCCGTCACTCAATTTGAAAAGACGAAGTTCATAACCAATTACAAATTGATGATGGAAAGAAAGAAACGGTTCGAACTTGATGAACCAACAAAGACCGTGTGAAGAAATCTTCAACAGAGAGGAGCCAACACAATTACTTATGGAAAAGCCGGTCGGAATAATACTCTCGCATAGAGAGAACTTGAACAGAAAACATTGAAGATGAAACATCAAAACAAAGGACAAGATGATCATCATTCAATGTTTTTCTTTGTGCAGAAATCTAAAAGCTATGAAAGTAAAAGGAAAAAAGGAGTAAGGCCGACGCCGGAGCCGATGTTGGCCGGAGAAGTTTTATGGAGACAGTAGTTTAGTGATTCTCGTGTACAATCGCACTTGCATGAGAGAAGAAACGGTTACTAATTGTATTTAGTGATTTGTATTATAATTTTTTTAACTCTATAGTTTAATATAGTTCAAAATGAAACAAAAAATGAATGAGTTTCCATCACTTATGGTTTTCCATTCCACGGTAGGCCACAAGGGGAATACAAAACATTGATATTAACAGTGCCACGTGTACAGCTCAGCACCAGACAAAAAAATTAACGCCTTTGATTTTAGATACCACACATTACCAGAAAAAAGAATATTGCTAGAAATAACAACGGCAACACATTTGCTTCTGAAAAAATCGAAGAGAAAAGACAAAGAAAAAAAAAAAATGGCAACGAGAGGAGCTGCTGCTGCTTGCGTAATATGGAAGCACCGAAGAAACCCTGCCCTTCGATCATTATCATCTCACCATTTCAAGCCCAGTTTCAACCCTCAAACCATCTCAAAAGGTAACAAATCCTTACAAAATTCCGTGAAATTGGCGCATATATGATTATTCTCTTTGTAGGGTTTAGATATCGAATAAGAGCAATTCAAGGAGCAAGTGTTGATCCCGTTACACAAATGAAGAACAAGGATGAGCCAAAAGGCTCAAACACAAAACCCGAAAATTGGAAAATCAAAATGCTTTACGATGGAGATTGCCCTCTCTGCATGCGTGAGGTCTTTAATATAATAAACTGATATTTTCAGTGCAAGTGCTTATGTTTTGTCAGAAGTTCTCTGAAACTGAATTGTTCTATCTTGTCAAAAAAAGGTTAATATGCTTGTGGAAAGGAATGAGAAATATGGAACTATAAAGTTCGTTGACATAAGTTCCAATGACTATTCACCTGAAGAACATCAAGGGCTTGATTACAAAACAGTAAATTATTTATTTAACCTTAATTATTACCATCCTCTGTTTTTGATGTTCTGGTTCGGTTTTGATCAAGATTGTTGTTATATTAGGTAATGGGGACAATTCACGCGATTCAGTCTGATGGAAATGTGGTAACGGGTGTGGAGGTAAAGCTTATTTGCATCATTGTTTAAGATTAAGTCCAGTTCATATATTATCTTGATGTTTTTTATACTTATATGGTGGAAACGGTTTCAGGCGTTTAGGAGATTGTATGAAGAGGTTGGGCTTGGATGGGTTTACAGTATCACCAAATTTGAACCAGTAAAGCCTCTCTCTCTCTGCTAGTGATCTCGAATCCACGAGATCTTTAGCTTTTGTATTGTGTCTTTTTCTGCGTTAATGGATAGAACATGATTACTTATTTACTTGCAGATAGGGAAAGTAGCCGATGCAGTGTATGATTTCTGGGCTAAGTATCGACTCCAGGTCACAGGTATATGGCACGACGTGAATTATGTTTAAACGTTATTTAAGCTTATTTGTGCGTTAAAGTTCGATATCTTTGTTGAGTAGGGCGGCCATCTATAGAAGCTATTCTTGAAGCGAGAAAGAAAAATAAGGTAGGGAGAAGAATAACTCAAAGTAGAGAGCATTCGTTTTATAGCTTTCTTTCATAATCTTTACTCGGAAAAGAAAAAAACCAACCAGAAGAGATAACTTTTGTTGGCAGGTAGAGACATGCGGTGAAAGTAAGGCGTGCAAGATGTGAATTTTTTACATATACCAAAACCAGTTTGGATAGTTGCATATTCTTTCTTCGCCAGCTTTATGTAAGGTCGTGTATATTTGTATGTATATAAGACAAGCACGTTACATATTGGAGACCACATATTCCAAGAGAAATATGAATATTCGAAGTGGACATAATTTAGTTACTATCTCCTTTGAGTAAATATTTATTTAGTTGGCAGTAGTGGTACTTCATTCGAGAGTGTAGCTCTTTCGTGAGATAAGAGAAGCAATTGAAGATGGTGTAGTAAAAACCATGTTTGTTTGAACTAATTCGGAGATATGTTGACAAAAACTCTCATTCAATTCCATTTCAGGATAACTATAAACAAAATGTGTGTACATAATATTCCTTTTGTCCTTTAAATTTTTATTTAATTTGAAAATGTTTAATTATTTAACAATATCGGGAAGTAGAGTCAGAACGGAATATCCTTGGAGATTGAGAAATTTATAACAGTCCCACGGGCCGCATTGTTTGTCAAATAATCCCTAAAAAATGTATTGCGTAAGGCCTTGCGTTTCGCATGTTCTTTCTCTGAGGCATTTAATCGAACATCTTCCATTCGCCAAATCGAACTCATTTCTTCGGACAAGATTTCGCTCAAACACTCACACTCGTATCACATCAAGCACGACAACTTCATGTTTCAAAAGCCTCAGTTCCACCCAACAAAACCAAATCCATCTCTACGTTGACACACTTCTCCAATGGAACCAGGTCTCTGTCTCTCCCTCTCTCAGAGCAACCAATTAACTAGTTGGGTTTTTTTCGGATTGAAGCAATTGGTTCTGTATCTGTTTCAATTGGGTGTAAAGTTTGCATTTGTACGGGAATAAACAGTTTTGTTTGTGATGCAGAAAATGAACCTTACAGCAACTAAAGAAGCTGATGAAGTGATGGAGAGACATATAGAAGATTCTCTTGCTATATTGCCTCCTATTAAGACATGTTACAACTTGCATTCAAATGACTTGTTTGATCAAATCAATTTAATTGATGTTGGAAGTGGTGCTGGCCTACCTGGGTTGGTTCTAGCCATTGCTTGTCCAGGTGCTCTATATGTTCCAATATAGTTTTGTTGTGTTAGGTGCAGTGTGTTTATGGTTGAAATAAAATAAAAAACCCAACTTCTTTGTGTTCAGATTGGAGAGTTACTCTACTGGAGTCTATTAATAAGCGTTGTGTTTTCTTGGAGCACGTTGTGAATGTCACTGGGCTTACAAATGTTGAAATAGTTAGGGGCAGAGCAGAGGTATAGTTTTAGCACTCTTTTATATTTGTGATGAGGTTAATGTAATATGCATTACTTGGTTTTACTTGTTTAGTTTGCTTCTCTTGTTTGTCTAATATGTATAGATTTATTTTCTGACATTCTTGTTATTTCGTTTCAAAACTGAGAGACTTTCCAGAGACGATTATCTGTTAACGTCTCTGTTAAATCTATGGATATTAAACTGTCAAAGTTGAAGTATTTTAGAAGTTGGTCTGTCAGTGAATGTTATATTCTTAAGCTACTCTCGTTGTATAATGCTTCAGTTGGAAACTATGATTCATGATTGAGAAAAAGATACTTATCTCACTTAGTTCACACATGTTACGGTCGTTAGCAGAAAGTTGTAGCCCTCTTTGTATTTTTGCTGAGTTTCTGCAATAAGCATTAGTTGATTCACTTGTTTAAGTGTGTTTCTCTTTGTTTGTCTAGTATCTATGCTATACTAAATTAATTTAGATTCAGCTTTTGACATTCTTGTTATTTCGTTTCAAAGCTGAGAGACCATCCAGAGAGGATAATTAGTTAATGCCTCTGGTATTGATTAGACCGTAGAACTTGGTCTGTTAGTGAATCTTATCTTTTATGCTACTATGGTTGGAAACTATGATTCAAGATTGACAAAATAGTTTTCTTGGTTCCGGATTCTGTGATAAAAAATCTCACCCATTAGCTGTGCTTCTGCTTGTATTACTCTTTTGTGACGTAATAGCGACTAAGTGGATTCTGAATTATATTGACCCATTTTTGCTGTAGAACAGAGTTGTGGGCACGATGTTATGTACAGAGAGAAGTTTGATGTGGCTATTGCAAGAGCTGTAGCGGAGATGAGAGTCTTAGGTAATTTGTTACAAGTTTCAAGTAGCTCAGTGCTAGAAACATAGTTACTTATTTAATTAGTCCTAGTGGTTCTGACTTCTGAGTTGTTTGTTATGTATATTTTCAGCTGAATATTGTCTTCCTCTGGTTCGGATTGGTGGATTGTTTGTAGCTGCTAAGGGTCATGACCCCAAGGTAAGAATTTTGTTATGATGGTTATTGAATCATTAACTGTTCTGTTCGGATATTTATTTCTATATGCTTCATCTAATGTGTTCTTTAATAACCGTACTGTTCACTGATTTTTTAAATCAGGAGGAAGTTCAAAATGCAGAAAATGCGGTTCGCATGTTGGGTGGTTCCATATTAGAAATTAGTCCAGGTGTGTTCTCTTTGGGCCTATGTACGTTCACAAGTTTTATCCAAAGACACTGAAACATCTCTCACTACATTATAGCAGAGGACTAAATACATTTTTTGAACTTTAATGAAAGTGATCATAATAAAAAACCGTCTTATCTTGATTACACTGTTACTTGCATCTCTTGCTAATCTGTTAAAAATTTGGTTTCATATGCCATAGAATCTGTATCTTTCACTCTTAATAAAATGATTTGGGGCTGATTTAGTAGAAAAAAAGTAGAAAAGTGTTTCAGGAACTTTAGCATTGTGATATAATTTTGGTACCACCATGAAAACCTTCAACACAATTATGGATATATAAATTTATATTTCTCTTTTTAAAGTTTTCGATAGTCAAACTTTGGAAGTTTGCTTGTTTGGAATGATTTTCGTTTTTATTTATATTTGTGACAATATGATGCAGTGGATTCACATAGTCCATATGGACAACGAACAACGGTTGTTTGTCGTAAAGATCATTCCACCCCACTAAAGTATCCACGTGAAGCAGGTACTCCTTCTAAAGTACCCTTGTGATTGATGTCCCATTCACTTTCCTTTAACCATGTTTTGTAAAAAACAACAGTATTTAATAACAATATTCTTTCTTTGTTTAGCTTATAGAATAGTAGTAATATATTTTCTGAATTTGAGGCGTTGGAAAATATTAGTGCTGAGTCCAGCTCAAAGTCTCACAAACGCCAGCAAAGTATTCACGTCTCTCATGTCTTTGTGACTGCTCTGCTTGTTCGTATGTATGCATAGGAAGCATAAGACGCTATATTACCTATAATAATCTGACAAACGGTAATGTTGAAAGTGACATGACCTAACAAAATCACGTCTTATTTTATTAAAAGAAAATACAATGTTGAACCAAATGGGAATAAGATACATATTGCATGACCTCAATTGCCCACGATGTAGAAATGTGCCTTTTTGCTTGTTTTTATTCCTTTCGTTGCTCGTAATTATTTCCTCCGTTTAATAATATAACTTTTTATCCTTTTAGTGGATAGAGTCGTGTATGTAGATTAGGTAACCGATACAAAATCCAATTTTATGGATCATTAAACAAAATACATTATCTAATAATATCTTTTAACCAAGAACCCTAGTGTTAGGGAAAAAATATGAACATAAGTACCCTAGACTCGACTCCTAGCTAACAAATCAGCATTTTAATCACAAAAAATTCTCTCTCTGTTTCTAAATGATCAACATTTTGGGATGATTAATATTTTGGGAAAGAAATTTGTTTAAAAAAGATTGATATGTATATATTTTTTCAACACATTTGGCTGATTATGATGAGTTTTGTTTTCATTTTTGTTTAGTATTAAAAAGTTAGTATTATTAATTTAATTAGAAGATTAAATTCTCGTTTCAACAATTTTTAAAAAATCTGTGAAAATTTTAAAACATTAATCTTTAAAAAACAAAGGAAAGACATTATTTGTATCTTCCAACCATAGCCGCACTTGATCTATCTGAGGGTAATAAAACTATTACCTTAAACATAAAACAAAATAAATCGAGTGTTCAACTTTCTGGCCTGAGATGTGATGCATAAGGAACGAATCAAGGATATTTATATGCCAACACTACTTCTGTCGAAAGCAAATGCCATGAAGAGATGCCTTTTTCCATGAATTAGATATGTTCGATATAATTAATACCTACTTGTCCCCTTTTACATTTTTTTTACATATTTTTTTTATGCTACTACACCAATATAATAGATTTCTGTAACAAAGATTTTGCACCTACTTGGTTTTATTAGATTCTGTTGAGATCAAATTGTTAGGAATTGGATTTGTCCAAATATGTAGTAAAAACAGGTTACTCGCTGTCAAGTCGATATCAGGTGATAGAAGTTCTCTTACATATATAACATATTCCACACTCATTCATCTATTATCTCAAAAGATAAACTCATACAAAAACTCCAACAACATATATCAACAAAGGAAACAAACTACTAAGAAGAGCCGCACAGATATTGTATATCATCAAAATATATAATTCAAAAAGTTTTTTATTAGGTTGGTACCAAAATCTGCCAAACCTTAACTTGAGAGTCAAGTCCTCCACTGTAAATGTGATAAGAAGCCTCAGATTGTGTACCGAAATCACGTATCGCTCCGGTTAAGCACTTAACTGGTCCTCTATGCCCTTCTAGCACAGCCAAGCACGAATAATCCGTCAAGGAACATTTCCACAACCTCACAGTCTTATCTGCAGAGCCACTACAGAGTATATCCGAAACAACCGCGAGGCAAAGAATTGACTCTGTGTGACCTCTAAGCACTCCAGCAACAGTAGTGTCTCCACCTTCGTTGTCTCTTTCCCACACCAATATTGATCCGTCAGATCCACCCGAATACAAAAGATTGTAACTGCTTAATGCCAACGCGTTAATACCTGAATCATGCTCTGACAATGTTGCCACCAAAGAATGTTTCTTCTTTTTCTTTTTCGTGGCGTTCTCCTCATCAATGTTCTTCCTCCACACTTTGATTTTCCGGTCAAAAGATCCTGTGTATATATCTCCACTCTCGGACAGTTCTACTGCATTGATTGCATCGTCGTGGGCGTTTGTGATGGACTCTAGGCATTTAAAATCAGTGGTTCGCCAGATCTTGAGCGTCCGGTCCCATGATACAGAATAGATTAATGCTCCATCTCTTGATAAGGCTAAACCTGAAACCGCGTCTACATGGTGAACCCACGAAGCTTTCTTGTGCCTCCTTATTTGTACTTGGTTCTTAGGCATCAAACATTTTGCTAAACGGTCGCTCATCGTTGGCATCGTTGCTAGATGCATGTACTTTTTATTACCCCCTTCTTCTTCTTCGACGACTTCGTTTATCTTCCACACACGTATCTTTTGATCTTGGTGTGCTGTGAAGAGTTTATTAGCCAATATTACCAAGGATTTCACGGCTCCCCCGTCTCCTCTTTCTCCTGTTATTACATCACCGCTGCTGCTTGACGCTTCGGCTAATGTTTCCAACGTGCTTGCATTCCATAATCTGACAACTCCATCGTTGGAGCCAGTGTAAAGTCTCTTTCCTGCAAGGGTTAGAGAGGAAATGTAAGAGGATGTGTGACCAACAAGAGTGGCGATACATTGATGAAATGCTTGAGAAAAAGATATTTGATGATTTTCAAGAGAACAATCTTGTTCGTCTTGAGTTTGGTGGCATCGTGTCATTGTTGCTTATGAAGGAATATTTCAATTGGTTATTAAACAAATCAACAAATTTTGTAGAGTTAATATAGAGAGGAAGAAAATATTGGTGCATAGAAAGGATGAAGTTTGGGGGAAAGTAGTCGTGGAAACAACAATTGGCTCCAAGACTTGGACTATTCTTAATACTTTTCAATTTGGACCCTTTACAATTGTGAGCAAATCAGACCGGAAACGAAAAGAATAATGTGACGGGAGGATGAGTAGGATGCAATTTATGTATATTTTAAATGTTGTATATATTTGCACAATCTTGTTTGGTAGATTTCTCTGTCACAAAAGTGGATAAAACGTTAAAGTATGACCCTAGATTAATATTTTATTAGCCAAAGTTGGGATGTGTTTCATACATGAGGTATTGTTCCATACATTGTGAGGTGCGAGACATGCCATTTTTTTAGATTTCAATTTCGTAATATCATTTTACAAGATTTTGATGTGTTACAAAAACAAGCATGATTTTCTTTTCTAAAAAATACTAAATATTATCTTTAGCTATTACGCGTAATTAACTGTTGTTTTTAAATCATATTTTAAATTTTTAGATTTATAAGACTATATAAATTTTTATAATTCCACATCAAAAAAATAATCTTTATCATTTTTTCAATTTTATTTTTAACTTTTTTATTCACCTTAAAAGTTTTCTTTCCATAAATACATATACAAATTTTTATTCTGAAAGAAAAGTTAAAAATTATTACAATTTGGTTGTAATTCATAAATGTCCACCCATAACCCGACCTAACCCAAGACCTAACCCAAGACCGATCCATTATCACTTAGGCGTAATGAAAGTTTTCTTTTTCCTAATATAGTCTTTAGGCATATTTCTTATTCATAATTAGATTATGAATTGTACTATTTTCTTATTACTTATGTCTTGTATCCTTATATAAAGAAGACACTTAAGATCTATCCATAACACAACACATTACACAAAGATTTCTCTTGTTTACAACACATTATCAGCACGATAGTCTTAAGAAGATCAGGAGTGATCATGAAGGAGAATTCCAGAATGAAGCTATGGTATCCTTCTGTCAAAAACAAGGCATTGCTCATCAGTTTTCTGCACCAAGAACACCACAACAGAATGGTGTAGTAGAAAGAAAAAATCGTACTCTACAGGAAATGGGAAGGGCAATGATTCATGCAAGTGGAGTACCAGTAAGGTTTTGGGCGGAAGCTTTAAATACTGCATGCTACATTATTAACCGGGTGTACCTACGCAAGGGAACTACCAAGACACCATATGAACTATGGAAAGGGAAGACTCCAAACATAAGTTACTTCCATGTTTTTGGTTGTCGATGCTACATTCTGAATGACAAAGACCACCTAGGTAAGTTTGACTCAT
>KE156181.1:11089-29085 GCA_000411075.1 Sisymbrium irio | reverse complement strand
CTTTTTTTTTTTTTTTTTGTTAAAAGAGAACAAAAGTTTAAGTTCCAGAGGAGTTTATATTTTTGGATTTTGCATTTTTTATTAAGGATTTTATTATGTTTTGTAAGTATTGTACATCAGCTTTGTATCTCGGGAAACAGTTTTCTCGTACTTGTGGTTTTAGAATTAATTATTACATGTGCAAATATAAAAAAAATTAATAAATAAAGAAGATGAGCATAAATTAATATTTAGACCATGTTTCTATGCTAAAAACATTGACTATTGCACAAAAGGCCTAAGAATTAAAGTTTGATTGATTGGACAGATCTAATGTACCAGAAATCTAGCATTGTTAGAACGGGTATATTTGTTCTATTTTGCTGGGCTTGGGTTAAATCAATTTTGGATGGATAATCAATCTATACTATTAAACGAATAAATAAATATGAATTTAACGTTATTTTATGTGTGATCTACAAAAAAATATCATTGAAATTTTTAATTTTATTAAAAATAATAAGACTAAATATATATGTAAACTATAATACGTTTTAATATATATGATCACATATGATTATTTAGATATTAATTACTATAAATAAAAATATATTAATAAGATATATCTAAATAATTTAAAATAATAAATCTCACATTTTTAATCAATTAAAAAATATGTATTTGATATTAAATAATAGTTAATATAATATAATAAACCAATTATTTTATAAACCATCGAATCAAATTTTGATAAATATACACATAAAATAACATAAAAATATATTTGTTGAATCAAATTTTGGTAAACATACACATAATTTAATAAAATTTTATTATAGATATCCATATAAAATAAATATGATAATATGTCCATAAAACATATATTTTCTTACAATTTTAATGGTTTTATAACTAGAATGAGTTAATTAGTCTTTGTAACATGTTATCTAATTATCTAAATATTTTTCATATTTTAATAAAATAAACTATAAAAATCTGTAATTATAAAAACATGAACATGTTTCACTATGTGAATAGTATAGATATCAAATTAAAAATACATTTATGTTACCATCGATATTTTTTTATTAAATATATTTTTATATTATTTTATGTATATATTTATGAAAATTTGATTCGACAAATATACTTTATGTTATTTTATGTTATTTCATTATATAGGGGCAATTGCTTTTTTTCTATAACTTTTTTACGTTTGTTTGCTCGCCTAGACCCGAAATTGAACATTTGAGAAAACTAACCACTAAGAATGGTCAAATTACAGTTGACTCTTTATGACCAATCAAAAAACCAAAATCGGAAATGACATATATATAACCTTTAGAAGTCTACCGAAGAAATCAGCAAAGTAGACATCAATCGACGTCTTCCAAGTAAACTTACAAAAAAGTCTACCCGTAATAATACCTTAAATTTTAATTTAAAATAAGAAAAACACAATTTGATTAATTTTTCTTATAAATTAGAATTAAGTATATAATGATCATCCATATAAATTAAAATTTAGAGAAATAAAACAATTTGAATAAAGAAAGGGTTAAATAATTGATTTTTAGGGTTTTTTTCAGATAAACTTCCGGTAGAAGTCTACCAAAAACCTTAGAAAGAAGTCTACTATATAGTTGTCGAGAAAAAAAGTCTACTGTATTATAACATCTTAAATTTTAATTATAAAATCAGGATAAAATAATTTGATAATAAAAATAGTTAAAAATGAATAAAATAGTTAATTTACTTCCATATAAAATAAAATCTCATAGAAATTAGTCAATTTAAATAAAGAAATGTTGACTAGGGTTAGATAACTAGTTTTTCGGATTGTTAGAAGACTTCCGATAGAAGTCTACAAGAAAACTTAAAAAGAAATCTACTATTTTATAACAACTTAAATTTTAATTATAAAATCAGAGAAAAATAATCGGATAACAAAAATAATTTAAAATGAATAAAATAGATAATTTACTTCCATATACCCCTTTCCAAACCGTACAAGCTTCTTCCAAAAATAAAATAACTTAGAAATTCGTCAATTTGAATAAAGAAAGGTTGATTAAGGTTAAATAACTGATTTTTAGGGTTTGTTAGATAGACTTCTGGTAGAAGTCTTTGAAGTAGACATCAGGTTTTCGATCTTATATTTATGTGAAATGTAAAATGTTTTAACCCAACTGAAATTTTAAACCTAACCAGGAACTTTTTAAAACATACCGATTTTCTAATTTTAACCTAACCGGGTAATTGAACTCTCTATTTAAGGGGATTTCATTTTTGTTAACCCTAGTTTCGTGAAATAATAGACGGCGACAAATTTTATCTCATTTCTCTCTCTCTCTATCTCTCTCTCCACAACTCCAATTATCTTCCTCTCCGCCGTAGATCATCATCATCTCTTTCGGTGTCCCATCATATCCTTGGTATGTGTATGAAAATATGTGTTAGATATGTTGCAGCTCGTTTCTCACATATGCTCGTTTCCGACATATTTAATCTACTCTTATGATCTGTTGCAGGTTGTCTTTCGTTCCCTAATTGAATAGTAACAGATAAGTTTGTTCTTCCAGATTTATTACTTTTGGACACATTCTTACGAAATACATATTATCGGAAAATCTCATGATTTTTTCACATATTGATGGACAGATATAGCTACAGTCAACCATCTAGCAGCAGTGTGTCTTTGTGGAGTGGTGGTGTACCCGAAGTGAACTCTACTCATCGTGGGTGAGTGCAATATGGAATTCCCGATAAATGTTTCTGCGGGCGGTAGCGGTTATTAAAACATCGTTTAGAGCCGATAATCCTGGGAGGATTCTCTTTGGATGCAAAAAAAAAGGTTGTACGCCTTTCTGATTAACTTATTTAATTTTATTTTATTTTTTTAAAAATTTTGGGACTGAATGGTGTATTGTGTTTGCATAGGATGGTAAAGACCATATTATCAAGTGGTGGAACGAGGCTATGATGGAAGAATTAGAAGTTATTATAGGTTATCCTAAAGATCAGAGGTCCTCCATTATTGTGTTGGAGTAAAAGGAAGATATGATTTGGGCTGAGGCGGAGATAGCTCAGTTGAAAGCTTAGGTCAAGGAGCTGCTTCTGACTAAGTGACCTGCATACAGGGAGATAAACATTGTGGTTATCGCTGGTGTAGTCCTCATAATTCTGATTTTATTCCTCTGTTTTTCTTACGTATATCTTCATTGAAAGATATATAATCTTCGAACGGTGTTTAATATTGTATAATTATGTACGACTTGTTAGTTAATAGTTTATGTTTCTATTTTATTGTGTAATATGTAGAACTACACGAATCGAGACATGAATGGTACAATTGTCAACTAGTAGACTTCTCGTGAAATTTAGCGTGCGAACTTATGTTGCGGAGTTATTTTTGAGACATATTCAAATAATATAAAAATATAAATAGTTAACTGAATAAAACAGGGAAATCAATAATTGAAATTAAAATTAAAGCTATATCGAGTTATTATAAACTAAAGTAATTTGTTGTAGTTATCGAGGACTGGCCGAATATTTACGCACGTAGATGCCAATAAAGTAGGCGACTGAGTAGATTAAACCCTGACATGATGTTTAAAATTCAGTGGTAAATGCAGATGTTAAATTAAGTTTAATGATGAAGTTCTCTGAAGAAGTCTTCGTCAAGTGTGTAGAGGGATAAACAATTAATTAATAAACTGACACCCCTAAACGAAAAATGATTATAGATTTTGTGTATCACGAGAACTCATTTCATGCTTGTTGAGGTTGGTTTCATAAGTAAATGTACCTCTTAATAGTAACCGCTTGGCGTTTTAAAAAACCAAGTAAAACACTTTTTAAAATCTCCATCCGTTAATATTCTCTTTTCAAAACAACAAAACTTAAAAGGTCTATCCTGAATTTCCTCTGAAACAATGGATGAATCTTACAACCTTCTGTCAGAAGTTAATAGGACCACCATCGCTTGGAGATTCAAAGTGAAAATCCTCCGCATCTATTCCTTTTTCATCACGTTAGTTGGCCAGTACTGGTCGTACATTATCTGCAACGAAGGTGTAAGTAAAGAACCTATATTTCTAATGCCCTCGAGTTTCATGCATGTAACTATTAACTAAACATGTGTCACTTACGCATTACATGGAAATAAGATGGAGATGTGCATTCCTCCATCGGTAGCAAGAAAATTTAAAGGATTGGAGAAGGAAGAAGGTAACTGTGTTGAAATAAACAAGATCGATGTGATCTTGTGTGTCTCAGAATTCAAACCATCCCCATCCAGCTTCATGCTTGATGTTTCTCTGCACACATGAATTAAGAAAATTTACCCCATTAACAACAGACACTACATGGACTTCCTCACTATTAAGAGAATGCGTGACATCGATACAAATCACGATGTTGCCATAGGCAAGCTTGTAATACTATATGTGTCATAGAAAGAACCAGTTTCCAACATATTATTTTAAATAATACATTTTAAAGGATAAATGATGATGCAGATGCTTTTGGTGTGGTCGCGCGAACATGTCATATTCAAATCAACATCGAAGATCCGGCACTGACGAAGATTTTTTTTTTACATTAAGGACCTAAGGTACAATTATTCATATACAGTAGACGTCTATGAGATACTTATTTGGTAGATTTATCTTGGAGACTTAGGATTTGTCTATTATAAAATAAAATTTCAAAGAAAATATATAGGATTTGAATAAGGAAAGGTTTATCAGGGTAAAATAAACTGATATTTAGGATTTGTTGGATATACTTATATGGTAGACATTTCTGGTAGATTTAATGTAGACTTATGATGACATATTTGGTAGATTTAATGAAGTATACATTTCGAGTAGACTTTGTACAAGTAATTTTCCCTTCAGGGAAAAGAAGATCAGGTGTGTTGCTTATGGCACAGTCGCGTATACATTCGAGCAGGGCTTGATGAAACCCAGAGGTGCTTATGTCATTGTGGTATTTAAGTTTTTGAGGATTAAGCGTTATGGATGTAAGTTTTTTTACCTATATCCTCTTCATAGACTTTATACTAAACGGAACCAGACTTAACCAATTCTTTTGAACAGCGGACGAGGATGACTGTTAGTTGGAGAGTTTAAAAGGGTTATCGGACGTGATGTTTAACCCTGACATCGACAAGGTTGAAGAATTGAAAGATGATCTTCAATATGACCCATTCGTTGCGAGACACAGACGAAGACGCAACATCGAGTGGCAGCTGATAGAGGCGTAATCTGTAAACGTCTGTCCCCACTATATAATTTCTTTTCAATTTCTATCAAACTATCGTTGTTTTTGGATTTCAGTTGTTAAACTTATGTTGTCACTATCTTAACTATTTTAATCATCTTTTAGTTCCCAATATTCTTTTGTAATGATATTTCATAATTTGGTTGCTAATATTTACATACTTAAATAATTCATTATTGTATTTGTTATCAACCTAGTAGACTTCAAAGTAAAGTCATCAGAAACTAATTTTCGTGAAGTCTACTTATGGGATCGTCTTCAATATTATCAATGTCAGTTTCGAGATTTAATTAAATAGATTTCTATAAGTAAATAATTTAGTCTATACACGAGTAGGTGTGTCTTTTACAAAAATGTTTGATTTGACAGTAATAGGCGGAAATTTATCTGTTACCGGATAGGCGGGAAATACTAGAATTAGAATTAATGAGCGAAAACAGTTAAATATTAGAAATAATTGGAGGAAACATTTATTTTATTCCTGACCGGGATTGGTTATATCTAACCCAAAAGTAAAAATAAAATAATTTACTAACCACGTCAACTTTCCTTTTTTTTTACGGAATTTCCTGTTTTTTCAGATTCTCTTTAAAAAAATATTAATTGGCGATTATGGTCACTCCGAACGTTTAATATCCAGAACTGTTGATATATCCGCTGATATATCATCATTTTGTAAAAGTGACTTTGTTTACACTTCTTAGTTGCTAGGGTTCGTATTCACCAAATGATGTAATTCTGTCACCTTAATTTTAATTTGTTTCTGTAACTGATTTTCTTCCCCGTTAATATATGTTCTCCAATTTTCATGAGTGTAGTTTTTTTTTATAAAGTCACATTACTTTATTCACAAGTCTAAGTTATTTTGAAAAATTTCTGACTTATAGTCCCACCACCGTGTGCTTTTTTTACCAGGTCGGTTATACAGTAACGACCATCTCCAGAAAACCTGTTCGTCACCGTCTTCCACTACACAATAAGGTATTATCGTTTTCCGTTTTGGAATAGTTGAAGTAGACATATCAGGCAGACTTCTTTATTTTGAATTTTCTTTCAAATTAGAACTGTTACATTACGTAGCCGGAGTGAATAGTAGGCATTGGTAGACTTTATGTGTAGGCTTATAGTATAACTGTTGATAGTATTCATGTTAAAAGTAAATTGTAGACTTCTGATATAGTCATTAATTCAGTAGACTTCTTTCGTAGACTTCTCTAGCAGACTTTGTTGTTTACTTATTAAATAGATTTGACACTACAATGTTAGTTACATGGTATGGATTGTTCATGTATTTCAGAATGGCTGTCGAACTACCGCGAAGATTTTTCACAAGTAGTGATGAGCCCAATCGCGGCAAAAGTATAGCTTATTATAGTAACGATACAAAGCTGTTCAATGCCCTGTTCCACGTCTCCAAGGAGGATGAGTGGCTAGAGATTTGGAACTCCAGACTAGGCGTCTGTCTAAATTTCAATAGGATGTCTAAACCATATGGGCCGCGAGACTGGTACACCATATGTTCTATTTTCAGATAGTATGCAACGAGATATGGACTGTCGTAGCCGGGAATCCGTTGTGTTTTCATTGAATGAGTTTGAATATATAATATGCCTCAACTGTGATTATGTGGAGGCTATTGATTAGCCTAACGTCGAAGTTACCAACAAGATGGAAATCTTTTGGGAGAGGCTTGGTGTGGCGATCGAGCTCGGTCCAAGTATTGACGATCTAACTAAATGGTGTAAAAAAGCTGGTACATGGAATATGGATGATAGGATCTGGTTACGCTATTTAGCCATATACGCTGAGTTTATCGAAGCTCGGAAACTTTGTACACCAACTAGGGTGAACATGGGGAGACTAGTGATGGATATCAAATCATTTGTTAGCTACCCATGGGGCCAAGTAACTTTCAAGAACCTACTCCAGTCTGTCAAGGAGAAAGACATAACCAAGTCTTACACAATTGACGGCTTCGTTGAAGTTATACAAGTCTGGGTGCACACTGCGATGCTCGATTTTGACGCCATGTTAGGACAGCCGATTCCAAATAAACCATCACCACCTTTGCTGGCATACAAAATTTTAAGAGGTCGCAAAAATGTGAAAGAGGATATGTTAGGACAGGTAAAACCGACATTGTCTTCCATTACTGTCAATAATATATTACTAGTCATTGTCCATTAATTGTACATAATCTTTGACTATGCAGACCCATTTAATCACCTATCAGATGCTCTTCAACAGTTTCCCCAGTGGGACAATGATGAACCGGATGCTCAGATCGACTATATCATGCAAGTGTTGTTAGGGCAGTTGGGCTTGTGGAAGCGGAAGAAAAGTCTGTGGATTGTTGAAGGTATCATGCCTTCGAACAATGATAATTTTAGGGTGACGGTCGAGGTGAAATGAGAGAAGAAAATATCAATGCATGAAGTAGAACAAAGTGGGAAAAGACATTGTCCAGAACCATCGTGCAATACTGGTGCTGTGGGGGAAAATGTGTGTGAGCTTATAATTCAGGAGATTGAGACGTGGGGAATGATTATTGTTGACAAGATGAGGAAATGATTTACGAACTGTGAAAACAAGGTCCACCTTTTAGCCAATGAGGTGGAAGCTATGACAGAGGTAGTGAAAAAACTGAAAGATGAAAGGACTGATGAGCAAGTGAAGTCTACTGATAATGAGGTAGGTCCCAATCGGACTCATAATACTAGGGCCAAAACTAAAAAGAAGTCTAACTAAAAAGAAGTCTACTTCTTTTTACTAATGTACCCAATAAATCAGATTGTGTTGCTTCTGTGATGTTATGTGGTGTGGTGGACCTCGTACTTCCTGTTTAAATTTACATTCAACTGATTGACAATGTTTTCTTTCTTTATAATTTTAAACATCATCCATTTGATCGGTTTCCTCAAAGGTTTAGTTTAATACGGAATTTGCAGAACAACAGGTCCTTGTGAGAGTGTCAACTATGACAACTATACTCAGAAAGCTCTTCCAGCTCCATCATCTATTAAAGTGTCTGATGAATCACCTACGGTTCCGGCCCCAGGACCCCCTAAAGTTCAAGATCCATTACCTCATAAAGTTCATGATCCATCACCTCCAGAAGTTCAAGATCCATCACCTCCTCAAGTTCAAGATCCATCACCTCCTAAAGTTTAAGATACTTCAACTCCTAAAGTCCAAGATCCTTCAACTCCTAAAGTCCAAGATCCTGCGGCACCTCAAGTTCAAGATCCTTCGAGGATACAATCATTATAAGCATAATAAAAGATATTTCATCATCAAGATAAAGTGACAAGTTCAACAACTTCAAAGTGGATTATTTGGGCTAATCTATGAAGTTCTGGACAGAGAGATCATTCAAAATTCAACTCATGATGATATGTAAAAAGTCCATACCATTTTCATCATGTTAGAATTCCAAGAAGAGCCTAAATTGATGACTTTATTTGCAACCCAAGAAAAAATGACGAAAATTAGAGTTAAAGAGTCATTTGTGGCAAAGAGTTATTCAACTCAATATATTTAGCTTGGTCTTGGTCAATTGTTTTGTTAGTTGTATTTTATAGTTATTAGAGAATTAATTTTTCATGTCTTCTACACAAGTATTTTCTATAAATATTTTGTACTCTCAATTGAATAAAATAAGTTCTAAGTGATTATTTTTGGAACCTTGAGAGTGATTCTCACTTTTTTTTTAACGGTGTGTAATATATAGTGATCTTTTCAATTCGTCTTGGTGCGTCATATCCAAGGAATCAAACCGATTCGTACTGGTGTGTCATATCCAGGGAATCATCCTCTTTTTCGTCTAGGTGCATCATATCCTAGGACATTGAGTTGGGAATATCAGCAGCCTTCTGCATCTGTTGTGTGACCCTTCAATCCACTAAAATCTCCCTTGTTTGCACACTGCTTCTTGGTGAGATCCTATCCATCATAGTCTGGCTGAGCGATCTATATTTTTGGGCATAACACTTCACCTCTACCGAGTTTGGTGTGTCTTGTGACAGGAAAGCAAACCAAGGCTGACTTCAAAGTCTAAGTTGCAAAGCATGAAGGTAAACTATAAGAAGCGATACTTACCGCACACGCAAAGAATAATAAGACTAGGCGAGAAGCTGCTTCTAAGCGTAGTCCTTATGTCGGGAATATCACGGTGAAGGTCATCACCCCAAACCGGAAATAAGCTCCCCCATACGACCCTTTTTCTTCTCCAAATAAAGAAGAGGAGATCGCTTTAATGGCTTTCCTGAAAAAGGATCCGTAAGTGACTTTCGATTCTCATACTTTATTTCGAATTTTAGACAATGTCATATTGACTGTTAACAAAATTTAATATACATGACATTCGGCAAAAAGATAAAAACACTGCTATGCAACTGGTGGTGGATTCTTCGGACGAATGTACAGTGTCTACTAGAGTCGGTAAGCACTTCATAACTTTTAGACTTCACACATGTAGTTAAACTTCATAAACATGTATATTATATTCATATATTTCATATTTTCTGTTCATTTTATTATTCAGTATATGGAGACTGTGCTCAACCTCTTCCGCCACCGGTATACAAAGCATCCAAAATGGTTTGGTCATCAAGAATCTGCTTCCTTGATTCAATGTTCACACATATGTGGTGTTTGAAGGACCCCAACTTCGTCCATTCCGAACCGAGTCCAAATGGGTCAGGTAAAAGGCTGCCTCCTGATTCTTTCATCTACTACTCTGGGGAATATACACATAACTCCCCATCAAACAAGGTTTGGACCGTTGATGTGGATGAGCTGTACGTTCCATTAAACATTAAGAACAATCACTGGGTCGCGCTCTGGATTTCTTTACCACGGAAACACATTGTTGTTTGGGACAGCATCCCATGGAGTTCTTCTGATGAAGAGAGTGTTGCTGCTGTTGATCCTATTGCTGTTACATTACCATATATGCTATGGGAGTTAGTAAGACCAGAGATTAGGGAGTCGTAATTTCCCGAGAACTTCACAGTTTTGTGAGAAGTTAATGGCGTACCTTGAAATAGAGTACCGGGTGGGGGCGATTGTGGAGTGTATTGTCTGAAATAAATTGAGTGTCATGCGCTCAGAATATCGTTATCTCCAGCATTGTGTGACGCAAAAATTCCTACGATCAGGGATAAGCTGGGAATGATATACTTGTGGAGATTGAATGTCGTGGTGATACACCCAAATTTGGAGGATCACATCAGCTGAGTGTTGGATAGGTTCCGAGAAGGCAATTGACACTTCTGGAAATAAGATGGAATGAATGGATCTTCAAGAGATGTGAAATGGCTCTTGATATACCAATATCTAAGACTACCACCTAAGAAGGAATGTAATGTGTTGGTTAACCACTAAACAATACACAAAATGAATTGGCTGACCACCAAATCAACAAGCCATGTTCAAACCCTATGAATAAGCTAAAGAAATTTCTCACTCAGAGAAAAGAAAAACACAAATTCGAAAAATCAAAGTCTGATTTATTCATGAAATGAATCGGATATTTATAGTACAAGTTCAGCATTGAAAAGGCAAAAATAATAAGTGTTTTTGTGGAAAAACTAGACATGGAATACTGATATTTTAAATGAATTGACTAGACCAGTCAAATATGACTCTTAGTCTTCAAGTGGGCGTCCAAATGGTTGACTGACCCATCAACTTCCATCCAGGTTACATGTTGTTTTGTCACGGTTTGGCTCAGTTGGATAGTCCAATGCATGATGCACGGAAGGTTTAGCACGTGCCAAAGATGAAGTCTCGTGACCGAATGTCTTCTTATGATGTTTGGCGCGAGCTGTAGATTTTGCCCTGGAGAAAAATGAGTTCAGATTATGGAAGTTGAAGAAGGAAGCTGAACATCGGTCTTTGGTTCAATCGGACTGATGCGCAAAGGTGAAGTTGTGATGTTCTTCAAGTTCTGGCCAAGCAAAGGTTGATTCCATACGACCCAACCTCGAGTCATGAAGAACTAACACCTTTCTGATCATTTTTTCTTGCATTTGAGCTTCATTACTCCAAGGTTCCAGCTCCGGTTCAAGTTAATCCACATCCAAAAAACCATGGTTCCAAATTTGACCCGAGTCGCTTGCCTGGGTCGCATCATGTGGCCCAGATGAATTGCAACACGGGGATGATGTCGACATGAAGGAAGCTGATGAAAGGGACCATCTCATGCCCGGATTGTTGTTATATTTTGTGGGTGATAATATTGTAATTTTTTAGAAAAAAAACCTTCACCCGTTCAGGTAGTGTATGAAACCGATGTTTAAGACGTCAAATTTGATTTGTAATTTAAGTAGATTTCATGTTCTTACATCACGCAGACTTAAATTAAAAGAGCATAGAAGACTTCACATATAAATTTCCCCGTAGACTTCTACTACTGTCTCCTTGCACCTGCTGTAAAATTCGTTATATCATTAGTTCGAGAACATTACTACAATAAGAAATAGTCAAGTGTATCAACTTACACAACGAGGTCGAGTGTGTCCTATTTCCCTGCATTTTCAACATCTATAATGCTTATGTAACTTTCTCGGCCAACTTCCTCTCTTCCTTGACATTCGAGCCATGACTGCCACCTAAACTTCTTTTGCCTTCTAGGACGACGCTTCTCCCTTCTATGGGAAAGCCTCTGAATTTCTTTATAACATAATTGATAGGTTCCACAATGTTGCTTGTCTTGATGTTGTATCTCTCTCTCGGGCAGTGAACATGTGACCGTAAAGCAAGCTCCACATCATCCAAGTAAGTTGCAATTACAGGATTGACATTCATGAGATCCAACATGTTTCGGTTGAAATCTTTAATGTGCATAAGATGACGACCATTGAAATTAGTTATTATGTTATGTTGCAGATGGTAATAACATATCCCAGGTGTAGCCTAAGGGATAAAAGTGGCGCATGCATTTGCTATTGAAATGTGCCGGTCAGAAACTACGACCAAATCGTATTCATCAGAGAAGCACATGCGAAGTTTGGTGAAAAACCACTCCCATGAAGCATTGCACTCCGAGTCAACAATTGCAAAAGGCAATGGAAATATTTGAATGTTACCATCATGTGCGGCTGCGAGAAGCATAACACCTTCATACTTCCCAGAAAGATGTGTCTCATCAACTACTATAACTCGTCTCATATACCTATAACCAGAAATGGAAGCTTCAAAAGCTATGAACAGGTACTTAAACATAAACTCCGCATCAAATACAAGGTCAGTGACATTTCCTGGGTTTGATTGCTCTATTTTCCGCAGACAATTTGACAAATTAGCATATCTAGATTCAGCTGTTCTTCACGCAAGTTCTTTAGCATATATCAACGCCTTGTACAAAGTTGTGTAGTTTAGGTGCATACTGAACATTGTCATCACTGCATCTTTGATTTGCTGTGGGACAATACCATCTATTATCCCAACACACTCTAAAAAAAGCTTCCCAATATATTTTGGAGTGCAATTTTTATGATGTGCTACTCAGTCTGTCATTGAACATGTATGAATGTTCAAATATTTCGTCATCCAAAACAAGTTTGCTTCGTTCTTCACAGCGGCAACGGTCCTCCAGGTACCATTCACTTTTCAGGTTGGCATAAACCTAGACAGACTTCCACACTCTGAAAGTGAATTTTAACATTACAGCGGTCAAACAGACCTCTTAGAGTAACACATATTTGCTAAGAAATCACTGTCCTACCTATAGCTGGTCGACCCCAAGGATTATTTAAACGGCCATTAAAAGCACCATAAAACGAAGATGCATCTTCAGCATCTAAATATATATCATCTCCAACGTCATCTTCATCTTTCACTTTATCATATTTACTATAATCGATATCCGTGTCAATCAACATGTGTTTTTTTGTCAATCAAGTAATCATCTCTAGCCATCTGAACAAGATCATCGTATGTTCAACCAATTGGAATCAAAAACATTCTCCCTCCTTTACGTCTACCAACATCAAAATGCCATGCCCCCGTTATCATCATCTACTCGCCAAAAATCATGTGTATTTTCCCCATTCCCTGAAAAATAAGGAGAAACATGAGTCAAAAGGACTAACAAACTTCTAGACAAAGTCGAACACGTAGACTTCAAATGTATATCTTCCAATATAACCTAACTGCCTAATTTAACAATAAACTTGATTTCTCCAAATGTATAATAGATCACAAAACTGTAAAAAATACATTATTAATTTTTTTAATGCATTAATAAGATATACAGACTTCTATACAAAGTCGAACACGTAGACAGTAAACGAAGTCTACTAAAACGAAATCTACTTCCTTAGTAGACTTTGACTGATGTATATCTTTGAAAATTGTCCGGTTATTTTTGCAATGAAATACATACTCAGTATACAGATTTCAAATCCATGTCTAAACGTAGGCTTCAAATGCAGTCTATTGTGGTTAGTTTTACAATTAACCAAACCATTGACTTCAGAGTAGAATTCAATAACTCTATAGACTTCCCAAAGACGTCTACAACCGTCAGTAGACTTCCCAAAGACGTCTACAACCGTCGGTAGACTTCATATTTCAGTCTACCGCCTCCCGTAAACTTCATCATGGTTAGTTTTGCATTTGACGAATATTGACTTATGTGGCGTAGACTTCAAGTGAAGTCTACTACAGAGTAGACTATGGACGAAGTCTACCGTGGTTAGTTTTGGGGTTGACGAATATTTAATTAAATTAACTAGTAGACCTCAAACGAAGTCTACTAATAAATTTAATTTAATTATTTTTTAGTCAATGTTTAAAGTTTTTGGTCAACCTGAAAACTAGCCAAGGTAGACTTCACCGGAAGTCTACTCATCCGGAGACTTCAACTGAAGTCTACGTCCGATAAGTCAATAATTTAGTCAATTGTCAAACTAAGCACGAGTAGACTTCAAACTAAGTCTTCTCGGGTCATCTTAGAATCAAGTCTACTCCAAGTTAATTTTGGACCAAATGAAATTTTGCAGACTTTGATAGAAGTTTACGGCACAACATTCAAGATTATTTTCAATGTCAAAACTAGCCAAAAGTAGACTTAACCAGTACACACCATTGAAGTAGATTTCATGCGAGTTATATGAAATTAACAGAATCGACTGAAAGCTATCTTACGACTGGTTATTTAGATTCGTCAAACACCCAGAACGTCGAATACAATCGGTCTGGAATAAAAGCCCATGTGGTATTTATGGAAGAGCCACCATGAATCACATGATTAAAAGAGTTGAAATTTTGAAAATCAAAAATAAAGAGTTTTAGGGATGAAAATATAGTTTATATGAAGATAATATGGTTGTGGAAGTTCAGGATGTGATATAATCTAAAAAAAATCAGGTGGGTAAAGCATTAAGAGCTTCAAATTGGTTGTTCATGGTGGTTGAGAAATTGATGGTGGTGGCATTACCGTAAATACATGAAGGAGATAAAGATGAGAATGTAATTATAATTTTCGCAAATAATTCAATTATTTCTAATTTAATGGCATTCTTGTGATTAATAAAGAAGCATAAAGGTGTGATTGAGAAAAAATAGCAAATGTTGGAGAGAGAAGAAAATGTGGTTAATTTTCCAATTGACCACAAGTACATTGTTACTATAGCAAACACCCATATACTTAAAAATGAAGTTATCGATACATCTCAAATTATAATTTCAAAAATGTATTTTTAATAAGTATAAAATAAAAATTAATTAAAAATATAATCTTCTCTCATAATATATTAAAAATATCAAATACATAATATATCTTAAACTTTTAAATTTTACAAATATACATTATTTAAAATAATAATTTCACGTTAAAAAAATATCATCTTAAAGACGAGATAAAGTTTATTATATTATTAATAAATATAAAAATAACATTAAGTAAGACATGATATAGGTTTTGATTGTCATGTGATAAAGTAAACATAATGATCAATTGAATTTTTAAAATTATGATTTCAAACTAATGCACAGTACAATAACCCAACCGAAGTCCAAATATTGATTGTTGTATCTGATAATATATATGTTTTTGTTATTTTTTTGTTTTAACATTATCATATTAAATTTTATAATATTTACTGTCTTTTTTTTCAAAAATATAAATAAAATAAATTAAAAAATAAAAAATAACTTAAATCGGTTCCTCAATCCAACTTGGTGGAATCGATGCAACATGATAAGCTTCAGTAGAGAGAACTCTTATGATGCGTGCTAACTTGTCCGCCTTCGTGTTTTTTTCACGTGGAATAAATTTGATGGTATTTTTCTTTATATAATAAATTGTAAAAGATTTTTATAACGGATTGGACTTTGATAAAAAAAATTTGATTCGATCCATAATCTCAACTAAAAACCAATTTAATATTAAACAATTAAAACCCAAAAATAGTATTAAATTTTACTAAATTTTCAGATATTAAATAATTTAAATTTATTAAAATAAATATTTACATTAAAATAAATTTTCATATATTTTAATAAATTTATTGAAATAAATATCAATTCTCATTTGGTTGATTCGGCGATTTTTCATCTCTCTCGTGGTGACTACTTCAAGCTGCCAGGTGAAGTCGTCCGATGAAATGAGTAACACTAACAATCTTAAACAAGAAACAAGATCAAATTCAAATTCAAAATCAAATAAGATAAGAGAAATGATCAAAACAGAGGTTAAAATTCAAATAAAAGAAAGCTATGCTCTTGGGTCTAGGTAATTGATTTGGGTGATCAAATGATAATCTAAAGATGCTCAAACTCAATTAACAATACACTTCCTAAGCTAGATATTTCTAATCAAGTCAATCCACTCTCATGATAATCACCCTATGCTAATCATGCAAAGACATCAACTCTCATTGGCCTAAAGAAGACAAACATGCATTTAACACAATCTATATATGCAACAATCAAATCAGACATCAGCTCTCATTGGCCTAATAAGAAAGCACTACAAATGGTTCATTCAAGCACTACAAATGGTTCATTCAAGCATTTCATCAAACACCTTTTGGGCATGTGAAAGTCTAAGATCTAAACTGGGATTTAGCCCCTAATATAACATTAAGATCAACCAAATGAGCAAATATTCATGCTAATTTAAACCCAAACACCATAAATCACCATTGAATCACCTTAATCTACCTAACCCCTGAACTTATAAGAAAACTACTCACTAACCATGGTGAAAACACTTAATCCCATTGTGGAAAGAAGCATGATCACAAAATTAATGAGATAAAGAAGAAGAAAAAGAGACAAGTGTCTTAGATAAATATCAAGATACAAAAGGATTAGGTTTTTGTCTACAAATCTTGTGTAAACCTAAAACCCTTTGAGTTTTGCTTTAATCTAAGACAAGTTTCTCTTTGATCTTTGTTAACTTTTTATTTTCTTTTGTTTAATCTTTCTAATCTCTTGAATATGCATCTATCCAACATGGATTTGTGTGTTTTCAATATGATTAGTGAGTAGTTTTCTTATTAGATTTATGGGTTATATAGATTAGGGAAGATTAAAAGATGATTAGAGTTTGTTTATGCTTGTTTAATCATATTCTTCTCTTTTGATTAGTCTCTATGCTAGAATAATGTTTGGCTCAAGACCCATCCCTCGGAGATTGATGACCCAGAAATCTGGTTTAGGGACCGAAACTCCCTTCTGAAAGGACTTTCAAGAGCGTTGAAACCAACAAAGGTGCAAAGAACAAGTCTGGTCGTCATTTCCTCTGAAGGAAGGAAAAATAGCGACCAAAAACTCTCCAAGACAAGTTCTGGTCCCCATTTCCCCTTTCTTAGAGAAGATGACGACCAAAAACAAGCATAACACAAGTTTTATTCACTATTTTTTCTAGAGGAAGGGAAAATGGCAACCACCAACTCTCAATAACAAGTCTCGTCGCCATTTCACATTCCTTGGAGAAGATGGCAACCAGAAACTGTCCGAACACTAGTTTTGGTCGTCATTTTCTCTAAAGGAAGGGAAAATGGCAACCACCAACTCTCAAGAACAAGTCTGGCCGCCATTTTATCCTCCTTAGACGAAATGGCGACCACCAATTCCCAAAAAAAAGTTCTGGTCGCCATTTCACCTTCCTTGGAGAAGATGACGACCAGAAACTGTGTGAACACTAGTTATGGTCGCCATTTTCTCTAGAAGAAGGGAAAATGGCAACCATCAACTCTCAATAACAAGTCTGGTCGCTATTTCCTCTAAAGAGGATGAAATGGGGACGACCAATTCCCAAAAATAAGTTCTGATCGCCATTTCAACTTCCTTGGAGAAGATGGTGACCAGAAATTGTCCAAACACTAGTTATGGTCGCCATTTTCTCTAGAGAAAGGGAAAATGGCCACCACCAACAATCAATAACAAGTCTGGTCGCCATTTCATCCTCCTTTAAGGAAATGACGACCAATTTCCAAAAACAAGTTCTGGTCGCTATTTCACCTTCCTTGGAGATGATGGGGACCAGAAACTGACCGAACACTAGTTCTGGTCGCCATTTTCTCTGGAGGAAGGGAAAATTGTGATCACCAACACCAAAAATCAAGTTCTGGTCGCNCATGCTTCCAGGACAAGTCTAAACTGAACCGGCGAGTTTTAGGATTGTTTCGGAATTTTCACCTTCAGGACACTGTTTATGTACCGTTTATAAACCAAAAAAATTGGACCGAGACGAATTGGCGATCACAAGTTAC
>KE156180.1:19160-36621 GCA_000411075.1 Sisymbrium irio | reverse complement strand
CCACTTATAACGCCCCCACCGCCCCTCCCGGTGGGTCCCCCATGTCCTCTAACTAGACCCATGGCCGACCCACCCCTGTCCAACGGTCGGTGCGTTAACTGAGAGTCATGATATATTAACCCTGCAATCACCACATGACCGTTTCCCGTGTTTTGGCGTCATTCAGACGGTATCACGAATGACTTCCCGGTATGTCACCCATCCTTTGACTACTCCAGCTCAAGTACGCTTAACCCTGAAGTTTTCTCTAGATGTGCAACCGAAAAGGTAATTGCCTTTTTGTGACATAGGTAGCCAAATCAATTCTTTTAACCTCTCTCACATAAATTTCCATATACTAGAAATCGGGATGTTACAAATACTAAGGTCCAAATTAAAAACATGCAAGCCTTTTAGGTCAATCAATTTTAACAACTTAGCAGTTTGGTTTCTAGGTGATAACACAATTGAATAAACAAGTTTATCAGATTTTAGGGTTTCGGTTCAAGTTAGGGTTTTAGCCAAATTTCATGCACAATACGATTTAGGGTTTATAGACTCAACCTTAGTTGTGATCTTTTATAGCACACCCCTGATACATGCTGGATATTTTTCCTTTAGGGTTTATGTGTACTTACCTTTTTAACCTTCACGAAGAAAAAGAAAATTCGGACAAGTACCGGGTCGTTTGTGCTATCGCTGGATCACCGTGCTGGACCGCCTATCGCTGTGTTGAGTTGGCCGTGCTTATCGCCGAGCTGCTGTTATCGCTGAGCTGCTGCTGTTGCTGAGATGTTGTTCGAGAGCTCGGGTAGGGATCACCGGGAAAAAGGAAAACTGTGTTCGAAAAAGAACAGTCGTCTAGGGTTTTCTCCGGGAAAGAAGGAAGAAAAGGAAAGTTTTAGGCTTTTGTTCTTTAGGGTTTTTGATCGGAAAACTAGCTTAAGGTTTGAGTCTAGATCGTGTTGATAACGTGTTGTGAATGTTGTAATGAGTTGTGTATTATTCATAGTTTTAGGCGTCTCTTTATATAATGGATACAAGGCATAAGCAATAAAGAAATAGTATAATTCTTAATCTAACAAGGATTATGAAATATACCTAAAGTCTAAGTTTATTAGAAAAAATGAAAATTTAATGACATAAGGAAAACCTCTATTAAGCCTAAGTACTATATAGGTTATGGGCAGACACTTATGTATTACAACATTTATCATATGATATATTTCTCACAAATAAAATTTGATGGAAACATTCTAATAAATTGTCGACAAGTACTGATTTCTGAAAAATATACTCCAACAAATATAAGTTCTGTTAAAAAATTATTGGAAATATATATATTCCACAAATTAGTGGCTAATATGTACGCTGGAATAAAAAAATTCTTATAGTGGCCTCTGAAGTTCAATGGTTTACTTCCTTAATGATAGAACTTGGTCTTAGGTCCTCTGGGGTTGTTTTATTCCAACGTACATATTAGTCACTAATTTGTGGAACATTGATGGTACATATCTCTTGGCGAACCCTGTCTTTCAGTCTTGCATGAAGCATCTTGCATTAGATTATCGTTTAAATCTTGCATGTTGCTCACATTTGCTCTACGGATCAGCTGGCCGATGCATTAACCAAGCCACCTCCTCTTGTTCAGTTTCTTGATCTTTCTTTTAAGATTGGACTCTGTCACCAGCATCCATTTTGAGGGGAATATTAGTATAGATCATGTTTATCTATAATTTGATGTTATCTTGTAAAGATATTGTACTATCATTAGATCATGTGATGGTAACTACCTAAGGACATATTGTATAAATACACTATTGTGATCAATAATAACATCAGTTAACATCTTCTGCATAGATTTGGTCGTGGTGACTTACAAATTTTTTTATGTTTGTTAAGTCCTTTTTTGGTACTTTGAAAATGGATTAATTATGGGTTATATAATCCCCGCGACTTGCAGATTGTTCGCAAAATACAGATGCGAAAGTGTAAGAAATAAATAGTCTAATTTTTTGTCGTTAAACAAATAGTCTCTGGATAATTTTTTTTTATAAAAAAGATAATAATACTAACTTAATCTCTAATATATGAGATGTTTCATGATTTCAACCAAAAAAATATATGAAATGTTTCATGATGTTGAGTTAACAATCTTACAAAAGCCATAATAACTCAACCATAACACATGAAAATTCAATCTCTAAATCCAAACATAAAAAGTAATTCAAGATTGGTATCATTTTCTGGCTATCTAGGAGTTAGATCCATAAATCAAACTAAATCAAATATAACTCATGTTACCAACAAAGCTTATATATGAATAAATCTCGTATCCCAAATTCAGATTAGTCAATCTGTTAACCCCATCGTCTGAGACTGACACTTTGTCATTATACCGTTTATTATATATAAATGATTTAAAATGTTTGTACGGTTATCTGACTATGTAAGTTTAATAACACAGGTTTCTCGTCTCTACTTGAAAATTTATTTTTCTTTGAACACATTCCCCTATAGTTCTGAAACGATTAGAAAACCACAAAGATTAATAAGAACTTTCTCTTCTTATTTCTTAAGAAACTTACACAAAACTTAAGCTCTCAAAACTCACAACTCACACCATTGCCCTTTTCTCGACATGGGTTTATATATTACAATAGTTATCCTAATCCCAATAGTAAAACCCCATATTAGATAACTTCTAAAATATTGATCCTTATCTCTAAAGAACCTAAATCTATTTGGATTAGGATAACTTCTCTCTCAAGTTGACTTCAAGCTAACTCCAACAATCTCCCCTCTAAGCTTGAAGTTCTTCTCTTCCACATCATGTACTCCAATAAGATCACGCATTTCCTTGAATTTGGTTATTCCAAGTGCTTTGGTTAATATGTCCGCCTTCTGCTCACTTCCGGGTATATGCTCGACCTCCATCAGTCCCTTCTCAACACATTTTCTCATAAAATGATACCTTGTATGAATGTGTTTACTTCTCCCGTGGAACACCAGATTTTTTGTAAGAGCTATAGCTGATCTGTTGTCAATGCGTATGACTGTCTTCTCATATGACAAGCCAACTATCTCACGCAACAAGTCTTGGAGACACATGCCTTGTCTTGCTGCCTCTTTATCCACCATAAACTCAGCTTCACATGATGACAGAGCTACCGTGTCCTGTTTTTGTGAGCACCATGTTATTGGACTAGAACCAAGGTAGAAGATGTGTCCCGTTGTGCTTCTGCCATCATCAAGGTCTACATTGTGACTGCTGTCACTAAAGCCCACCAGTCTCGTAGCATTCTTTGGCGATCTCTCGAAAGTGAGACCAAAAGATGCAGTTCCCTTCAAGTACCTGAGACACTGTTTCAATGCTGCACCATGGAACACTCTCGGACTAGCCATATATCTGCTTAACACACCCACACAGTACGAGAGATCTGGTCTGGTATGAAGTAGATAGAAAATAACCAATGATCTTTCTGTACCCTGTTGCATCAATCTCGTTTTCCTCCTCTGATTTTGCCAACTTCAGTCCTGCATCCATAGGCACATGGATGGGGTTACAGTCACTCATACCAGCCTCTTCTAAGATCTTCCTTGCATACCTGTTCTGACACAACGTTATTCCCTTGTTGTGTTGTGTCACCTCGATTCCTAGTTAGTAAGTAAGCCTACCAAGGTCACTCATCTCGAATTTACTTGACATCTCCCCCTTAAATTCGTTAATTGCAGTCATACATGTACCTGTGACAAATAAATCGTCAACGTACATTGCCACAACTAAGAGACTTCCTCCCGTTTCTCTTCTGTACACAGACGCTTCCTTGAAACACCTAGAGAACTTGAGACCAAGTAAAAACTTGGTTAACTTCTCATTCCAAGCCCTAGGCGCTTGTTTTAGCCCGTATAGTGCATTTTTAAGTTTATACACCTTGTGCTCACTTCCTTTCACCTCAAATCCTTCTGGCAGTGTGACGTAGACTATTTCTTTTAAGTCTCCATGCAAGAAAGCCGTTTTACATCTAAATGATGTATTTTCCATCCATTCGTCGCAGCAAGATTGATCAACAGGCGTATCGTCTCCAGTCTGGCAACTGGGGCAAAGACTTCCTCATAGTCTATACCATACCTCTGAACATAACCCTTAGCCACGAGTCGAGATTTATATTTGTTGATGCTTCCATCGGCGTTCCTTTTTTTCTTGAACACCCACTTCAAGACTATCGGTTTTGCTCCAGCTGGAAGATCTACAAGAGTTCATGAATCTAGCTTGTTTATAGATTCTAACTCATCTCCGAAAGCTTGTAGCCACTCTTTGTACAGCTTAGCTTCCTCAAAATTTCTTGGCTCATTGTTCAAGCACATGAGTAAACGCTCTCCTTCTTCTTCAGCAAGAAGCAATACATAGTCCTCGAGGTACTTAGGCTGTGAGGTGACTCGTGTGGATCTTCTCAGATCTGCTGTACTCTGAAAAGACGAGGGTGCATCTTCTTCTTCGTCTGTACCATCGTCTCCTTCCTCTTCGTGTGGTTCAACAGTATGCTCTTCTTCTATTGCCTTAGTCTCTGTTTTACTCTCAACCAGCTCTTCCTCAGGTAACCCATGATTCCCAAACGTTCCAATAACTACCTCAAAAACACCTGCTCTGTTTTGATCTCTTGAGTTCAAGTTCCAATTCCAACCTTTAGTCTCATCGAACACGACATCTCTACTTACTATTATCTTCTGCGTCTTTGGATCAAACATTCGGTAAGCCTTTGAACCGGGTTCTGTTCCGAGATAGACCAACATACGAGATCTATCATCAAGTTTTCTCAAAAACTTTGCATCCACTTTTGCATATCCTATGTATCCAAAAGTCCTCAAATGACTGATGTTTGGTTTTTCTCTCGGAACATTTCATATGGAGTTTGATCTTTAACCACTCTTGTTGCTACATAATTCAGTAGATATGTTGAGTGTCGTACTGCTTCTCCCCAGAGGTAATTTGGAACTCCCATGTGTTTCATAATGCTTCTAGTCATCTCCAACAGTGTGCGGTTACGTCTCTCAACAACCCCGTTTTGTTGTGGACTATACGGAGCTGTAAGATGACGCTTGATGCCTGATTCATTGCAGAATGTGTTCAAATCACTTGAGACGAACTCGCCCCCTCTGTCTGTTCTAAATGTCTGAATACTCGATTTTGATTCTTGCTCGACCAACAGCTTGAACGTCTTAAACTTGTTAAGAGCTTTGCTCTTCTCCTTCAACAGCGCTATCCACATATATCTTGAGTAATCATCAATTAGTACCAAAATATATCGGTTCCCTGCACTTGTACTTTGTGAGATTGGTCCGCAAAGATCACCATGTACCAGCTCAAGTATCTTCTTTGCACGATAAGTTGTAGCCTTTGGAAAAGGTTTCCTAGTTTGCTTTCCAAGTAAGCAAGATCCACACACTTTTGTCTCAATTTCCATCTTCGGCACCCCTGTAACTAACTCACGAGATATCATTGCTTCCATTGAGTCAAAATTTATATGTTCCAACCTTGCGTGCCACTTACTTGAGTCACTTAGTCGTGTAGAGAGATAACACATAGCCTCTTTTAACCCCATTCTTACTTTGTAAAGACGATTCTTAGATCGTGTTGCTTTGGCTATAAGTTTTCCCTCTCGATCATGCATTGTAAGAGCTTCTTCTTTCATCCTCACATCACAACCAGACTCAGTAGCTTGTCCAAGACTAATAATATTACTCCTCAGCTCCGGTATATAGTAGACCTCTGTTATTTTCCTTGCCTCACCATTCCTGTCCATGAACTCTATAGTTCCTTTCCCTTTTATGTCAGTACGTGAATCATCACCAAAACGCACTTTCCCTGAGATAGATTCATCGATGAAAGAGAAATAACGTTTATCACGACTCATATGATTACTTGCTCCATTGTCAAGATACCAAACGTTCTCCTCACTATTACTTGTTTCATAGTTGTTTCGTACTACCTTTTCTTCATTCAAATAGACTACTTCAAGCATCATAAGATTATCCGCCTCATGTGTTTCGTTATTTTCAGTCTCCTGAACCTCCTGAAGTTTTAACAATCTATCCGGACATTGATACACATAGTGTCCAACTTTATCACATCTGAAGCAAGTAATCTTTGACGCATTTCTTGGACCGTTGTAGGTTCCATTATTCCTCCCTCGTCCTCGACCTCTGTAATTAGATCCTCTTCCTTGACCTCTTCCTCTGAAGTCATTATTACCATCACGAAAATCCGTTGTTGAGTCACTATTTGTGTACAGAAGTTTGCTTTGGTCCTCTTTTGCTTCTTCATCATCAGCCATACGCTCTTCATATGCTTTCAAACGACCAACGATATCCTCAAAGGCAGTGGTTTTAAGATCCAAAACTTGTTCTAAAGCAGCTACGATTGTAAGAAGTTTCTTTCAAGGCAAGTTCTTCAGAAATTTCTTGACAAGTTTTGTTTCTTTGATTTCTTTTCCCAATGCTGCTGATTTTGATGATATCTCTGCAAGTCGACCTGCGAATTCGTCTATTGTTTCTGTTTCTTTCATCGTGAGCCGGTCGAAATCAGCTGTTAGTGTCTGCAACCTGGCCTCCTTGACTCTTTCAGCTCCCATGTGACGTGTTTGGATCACTTCCCACATCTTTTTATCCGTATCTAGTTCTCCGATTTGAAGCAGTAATGCTTCCGGTATCGACTGGAAAAGCAACACCAACGCCATGTTGTTCTTTTTAGCATCAATGGTCTCAGATTCTATTACCTCCCAAACTTCGTGTACCTTGAGCAACATCTTCATTCTCATAGCCCATACAGTATAGTTTGTTGAGGTTAGTATTGGGCACTTGATCGAAGATCCTCCTTCCTTAGGTTTTGAATTAGCCACAATTAGGTCTCCCATTGTATCGAAGCTCTGATACCAATTCTAGTTCTCAAACGATTAGAAAACCACAAATATTAATAAGAAATTTCTCTTCTTATTGCTTAAGAAACTTACATAAAACTTAAGCTCTCAAAACTCACAACTCACACCATTGCCCTTTTCTCGACATTGGTTTATATATTACAATAGTTATCCTAATCCCAATCTTAAAACCCCATATTTAGATAACTCCTAAAATATTGATCCTTATCTCTAAAGAACCTAAATCTATTTGGATTAGGATAACTTCTCTCTCAAGTTGACTTCAAGCTAATTCCAACATCCCCAACAACGATGCATATGTATGTTCTTGACAACGAGCAACTACCAAGAACTTAAATGGCCTATGGCATCCAGCCCATGTTTTCAATACCCAAAATGTTCTAAGGTCTCATCAGAGGAGAGCCTACGTCATTATTTATGGCCAGAGGGAGCCAACGTTCACGCGGTCCCTACCATCCATCTTTAGTTTTTAATTTTTTTTGTTCAGTTATAATTGTTTGTTATTCTCTTGTAAAATTATATTTGAGCAGAACTGAAAGTTTTTTTTTTTTTTGCTAAAAGATAAATATCATTGGAAATGAAAGTTTAGGTGTTACAAAATGTGATTACAATTTGTTTGATCTAAAAAACTTGGTTCCATGGCAAAAAAGATAAAAACATAGAAGGAAAACACAATTTGTATTTCGATACTTCTGTTTGGTAGCATCCGAATCAAGAAATATTGATAAGGATATGAACCCCAAGGAGAATAACCACTGTGCTAAGATCAAAATAAAGATCTGGAAAAAGACTGAAGAGACGCTAACAAAACTGAAAGGAAGTTGTTTCATCCGGCAACCCGAGAAAAGAGGACTGCCTTCAATATCTGAGAATCGACGCTCAACTAACACAACTAGTACCAGCTCTTAAACGGGACTACACTAACTAACGGTGCTTAATAGCTTATGTTCACCTTGCCAAGACCCATCCCCAAAGTCAGCAAGCATAGAAACAAACAGCATCACCACTCTCCACAGCCATACTACCTCCTCCTAAAGCAAATGAGCGAAACACAGAACCAAGACTGAAAGTTTTGAAAACATCTTAACTATATTGCCTTTGTTTAAATTTTAGCATAACGTGTTCATATATATTTGGGACTTCATAGTTTGCAAATTTACCTTCACTTTCAGCAATGTTGGTTTTTTGTTTCAAATCTTAGATTTGTTTTATAATACTATCAATCTTCGGAACTTGGTTTCCATGTTAATCTTATTTTATTGTATCATATGTCGACACATGATGTGTGTGACACTCTGTTCCTTTTTAAAATCCAAAACTGTTAATAGATTATGCGTAATTAGATGGTAGCTGGAACAATTGGATGATAAGATTGACAGCAATTTTGCAGATAAGAAGGATCCTATGAGAAAGGACGTGTGCTATCGATTTAAGAAGATTCAAAAAGGTTCACATTATGATGATCCTCTTATCCTTTCCAATCACTATCTCAAAGACTTCCTAGAGCCTCATTTGCAAGAAACGACATTGCTAAAACCTAAACCTCATTTGCCAGAAACGTAACTCCTTCATGCGTTCTACTTTCCCTTCACACTATCACATTCTGATATGATCCTTACCAAAGACCACGGACAAGAACCGGAGCATGAACCTGAGCTTGAACCTGAGGAAGCTGGAGCTGAACCACAAGGACCCATGACTCGTGCAAGAGCCAAAAAACTCAAGGAGAGTGTTCAAGCCTTACTCAGCCAAACCAACAACCAAGAAGAAGATCACGGACAACCATCTTGTCTAATGACTATCCAAGCTATATGAGCTAACTTAAGGGAAGGTGGTGCAATGTGTGCTCTTTTTCCCTTGTCAAGTTTTTGTCCCACTGGGTTTTACTTGACAAGGTTTTTAACGAGGCCAATGTATCATCTCGTAATTGCTCTTAAGTTACTCAAGAAGACCACAGTTGAAGACTTTTGTTTTATCTATGTTGGTTGGACCAGAAAAACTATACCTTATGTTGTTTTTATGTTATTTCTACCTAGATATTGCATTAGGCGAGTTAGGGTTTTGTCCTAACTCCCTATAAATACTCTTGTGGCCGCTTTCTTTCATTCTATCTAGTTTCTTTTCTTTCAACTCTTTGAAACCTAGATCACGGCAAAACAAAGGAGTGCCATTCCCTTTGCGCGGCCATACAATCCACCGGTAAATCTAAGGGTTCTTCATGCCCTTGGAGTGACCATTCATTTCATCCAAGTCAATCCTTCAAGTATCCTTCCATTCAATCACTCATCGATCCCTTACTCCCTTTTCATTCCGCAACTATTGGTGTTCTTTCTTCCAAAGTGACGATTCAAGACAAGGGTTACATTAAGTGGTATCAGAGCCACTTTGGAAGCTAAGTTTTCGTTTTCTTTTTTGAGTTTATGCCATTACATTTGATTGTCGATTCGATTTTTTATTGAAAAGAAAAAAGAAAAAAAATTAGGGTTCATCGAGTTGTTCTTTTGATCTTGGATAATCAATCATTTATTTGCTTGATCAGATCGAAATTGGTATGATTAATCCGTTAGTTGTGAGTTACAATCGAAAACCTGAGAAATAGATCTGTTGTTACTTCGATTGCAAGTTATTTGTTTGAAAGAACTTTGACTGCTCGTGTTCTTCCTTTGATTTTTGTGACAAGATGTTGTCGGAAGATGAAGAGGAGGGTAGCAACAGTCGAGACAACAAACTTCTCTTGGAGGCCATGACAGCAACATTTTCCAAGATGATGGATGAACGATTTGCTGCTTTTGAAGAAAACAACCGAACCAGATCCAAAACTAAGGAGAATCGAAGGACAGAGGAAGAAATGCATGATGCTGGTTCAAATAGGTATTATGGACGAAGTGATTCCTCCCAAGGAAGCCAAAGAAGGAACCGTGGACACAGAACACAAGAAGATCTTCTGAGACGTAACCTCAAAGAGTTAAAGGTTACCATACCTTCCTTCTATGGCAAGGCAGATCCGGATGCATACATCGAGTGGGAGAAGATGATTGAGTTGGTGTTTAACGTGCAAGAGTATACTGAGGTTAATCGAGTGAAGATTGCTGCTACAGAGTTTCATGGATATGCCTTGAGCTGGTGGGATCGTCTTGTTACGTCTAGAGTCAGAAATCAGGAGCTGTCGGTTGCAACTTGGAATGAGATGAAAGGGTTGATGAGGTAAAAATTCATTCCCAACCATTACCAGCGTGAGCTGCATCAGAAATTGAGAAAGCACACTCAAGGATCCAAAACCGTGGAAGAGTACTATGAAGAAATGGAAGTGTTGATGTTGAGAGAAAATTTTGTGGAGGATAATGAGGCCATCATGTCTCGGTTCTTGGGAGGATTGAACCAGGAGATTCATGACAAGCTTGAGACTGAGCATTACCTTGAGTTGGAAGAGATGCTGCACAAGGCTATGTTGTTTGAGCAACAAATCAAAAGAAGAAAGGCATCACGATCCAGCTACAACCCCAACTCCACTTACTCACGTCCCGCTTATCTTAGAGATGATAAGAGCCCCATTGTCAAAGAAATTCTCCCAAGTGTACCAGCCAAGACCGCAGACAGAAGTTCAGCTCCTAACACAACCGATTACAAGGGCAAGACCAAGGAGAGATACACTTGTTCTCGTGACGTTAGTTGTTTCAAGTGTCATGGGAAAGGACACTACGCCAACGAATGCTCTAATAAACGAGTTATGATCTTGTTAGAGGATGAAAATGTGGAGTCAGCTGATGAGAATCCTGACGTTGATAGTGGAGATTAGCAAGTGATCTTACCTGTTAAAGGAGAGTTGCTGGTAGCACGAAGAACTCTGAGTGTTCAGACTAAAACTCAAGAGCTAGAGCAACGCGAGAATCTGTTTTATACACGATGTAATGTCAAGGGCAAAGTCTGCAGTCTGATCATATACGGAGGAAGTTATCCAACGCAGCTAGCATTACCATGGTTAAGAAGCTTGGATTAAAGACTACAAAGCATATGTCTCCTTATCAGCTTCAATTGCTTAATGACAGCGGCGAGATGAGTGTCAAAACCCAAGTGTGGTTCCTTTGTCGATTAGCAGCTATGAAGATGAGATTTTGTGTGATGTTGTACATACTACTTGGACGACCGTGGAAATCAGATAGGAAGGTGATCCACGATGGTTTCTCTAATCGCCATACGTTCGAACACAAAGGCAAAAAGACCACCTTAGTGCCGATGACTCCACATGAGGTTTATCTTGATCAGAAAAATGATACTTCTAAGTCTAAGAGACAAAACTTCTTTTCCTCGTCCAGTGACCTCACTAAAGCACACGGCTCCAAACAGGTTATGCTTTTATTCGTTCATAGATAATCTTTATCTGAACTAACTTCTATTACACCGGTTTTGCCGAGTGGGATGCCTGATCTTCTGCAGGAATACAGTGATGTTTTCCCTGAAGAAACACCACAAGGAATACCTCATATTAGAGGGATAGAACATCAGATAGATTTTGTACCTGGAGCCACACTTCCCAATCGACCGGCCTATAGAATCAATCCAGTTGAGACCAAAGAGCTTCAAAACCAAGTTTAAGAGTTGATGGCCAAAGGACATATACGTGAGAGCATGAGTCCATGTGCTGTGCCTGTTCTTCTCGTGCATAAAAAGGATGGCAGCTGGCGCATGTGCGTTGATTGTAGAGCAATCAACAATATCACTGTAAAGTATCGACATCCTATCCCTCGTTTAGATGATATGTTAGACGAATTGCATGGTTCTAGTATGTTTTCTAAAATTGATCTTAAGAGTGGGTATCACCAAATTAGGATGAGGGAAGGGGATGAATGGAAAACCGCATTTAAGACTAAGCATGGGTTATATGAGTTGTTAGTAATACCCTTTGGATTAACAAATGCTCCTAGTACTTTTATGCGACTGATGAATCATGTGTTGAGAGCATACATAGGATTGTTTGTTGTTGTGTATTTTGACGACATACTCATATATAGCAGGAACCTTGATGAGCATATTGGGCATTAGACTTGTGGTGGACACGCTTAGGAAAGAGTCTTTGTTTGCCAATTTGAAGAAGTGTACGTTTTGCACGGATCATGTGGTTTTTCTAGGCTTTGTTGTGAGTACAGATGGAGTCAAGGTTGATGAGGAGAAAGGGAAAGCGATTCAAGAATGGCCGAGTCCCAAGAGCATGGGAGAAGTTAGGAGTTTCCATGGATTGGCAGGCTTCTACAGACGCTTTGTTAGGGATTTCAGCACAATAGCCGCTCCCCTAACTGTAGTTATCAAGAAAGATGTTGGATTCAAATGGGGAGAAGCTCAGGAAGAAGCTTTCTAATGCCTAAAAGAGAAGCTTATCAATGCTCCTGTTTTATCTTTACCTGATTTCGTAAAGACTTTTGAAATTGAGTGTGATGCTTCTTGTGTAGGTATAGGAGCAGTGCTGATGCAAGACAAGAAACCCATTGCGTTCTTCAGTGAAAAATTAGGAGGTGCTACTCTGACTAATCCTACATACGACAAGGAGTTGTACGGATTAGTTCGAGCTCTCCAGACCTGCAGCATTACTTATGGCCAAAGGAGTTTGTCATTCATACAGACCACGAATCTTTAAAGCATTTGAAAGGCCAGCACAAGCTCAATCGGAGGCACGCACGGTGGGTTGAATTCATCGAGACTTTTCCTTATGTAATTAAATACAAAATAGGTAAAGACAATGTAGTTGACGATGCATTGTCTCGAAGGTACACTCTTATATCTACTCTTAGTGCTCGAATTCTAAGATTTGAACAGGTTAAAGAGCTCTATTCTTCTGATTCTGATTTTAAAGAAAAGTATGAATCATGTGAAAGAATCGCTGTTGATGGATATCTTAGACAGGATGGATTTCTATATTATCAAAATCGTTTGTGTATTCCTGACTGTTCTCTTCGAGAGTTGTTGACTAGGGAAGCTCATGGTGGCGCTCTTATGGGCCATTTTGGCATTGCCAAGACTCTCGAGGTCATGAAGGCTCACTTGCATTGGCCACGCATGAAACGAGATGTTGAGAGAATCTGTAGACGTTGCACCATTTGTAAACAAGCTAAGTCTAAAGTCCAGCCACACGGTTTATATACTCCTCTTCCAATTCCTATGCATCCTTGGAATGATATATCTATGGATTTTGTGATGGGTTTTCCGAGGACTAGGACTAGACTCTATTTTTGTTGTGGTTGAAAGATTTTCGAAAATGGCACATTTTATAGCCTGTAGTAAAACGGATTATGCCATGCATGTGTCAAACTTGTTATTTAAGGAAATAGTGTGTCTGCATGGAATGCCTAAGTCAATTGTATCTGATAGAGATCCCAAGTTCCTTAACTATTTTTGGAAAACCTTATGGTCTAAGCTAGGAACCAAGTTGTTATTCTCTACTACTTGCCACCCACAGACTGATGGGCAGACTAAGGTAGTCAATAGGACTTTAGGAACTATCTTGCGTGCTTTGATTAAGAAAAACCTTAAGAGTTGGCAAGACTGTTTGCCTCACATAAAGTTTGCTTATAATCATGCCGTTCATTCTGCTTCTTGGTTAAGGTCAAAAAAAAAAATTAGCAAATTAGTTTAAACCAAAAAACTTTTTAGTTAACTATGATTTTACGTTTTAAATCTATACAATAATAACAGGATGATTTTTCTCAACCTTTCCTACCCTGTCTCTTTTTCAACAATGGAAAAACAATTGGGCCTTCAACTGGTTTTATCAAATTCGTAATTAAAAACAGATTGAGAAAGGCTATCCCAGAAAACAAACTCAGGCCTTCAGCAGGTTCTATCGATTCCAAACAATACCTTTCGTATTTCTCAACATTGATCAACTAAACCTTCTCTATTTTCAATAGCTACTGTTCGTCGTAAAATTACTACTATCGGATCTTCGTTCACCTCCCCCGCTTCTGAACTTCCGTCATTGTAATATAAAAAAATTAAATTCGGAAATTGATCTGGATTTGGGATCTCCCTATTTCTCGATTATTATCATCTTTTCATCTCTTAAACTTAACTTTCCCTCAATCTAGGTATAGTCTTTTCCTATATTCTTATCGTCGTTGTTCATAACCATACGGGTGTCATTACATCAACTTCTCACGGATTCTATGATGAAGAAGAGATAGATCTACACTTATCGGATGACTTTTCACAACCAATCTCCGAAAATGATAAGAAAACGGTCCGGCTATTCTAACCCTGAATTTCAATTTTTATACTTCATATGTAAAAACGAAATCCAGGTTGTGGTACACCCTCTCTTGTTGGAACCGTTAATATCAGCATATACTTCTTTGTAAGTCTATCTTCAAGCCCGATAAGTATCAATCAACTTAAAATCTTATTCCCCTTCCTGTAGGGAAAGGCTTAAAAATTAGTGAAATCGAGTGATTTATCTCTTTCCTTAAGAAGCTGTTGTTTGTCCAGAGGAATCCGACTCTCCTGCGAGGAGGAAGAATGAAAGAAGTTCAAGTTTAGCTTTCGGTTCCTTGTCGTGTTTTAATCACAAAATTTTCCTCTCTTATCAGGTTCATCTCTCATTCTGCTTATCATGTTTTCATACCTAGAGTAATAACGTGAGTTTTTTTTGAAGGAGCATGTCGTGTCAATACGTATATAATATGGCAAGCGTTTTGTTGTATATTCGTGTAAAACCTTTTGTTCTTATTTTTTTATGGAAAGGATGTGTATTGAGGGATTTACAGCAGTTGAAAGATATATTCTAGAGACGAATAAGCGGTTTCCATTTGTTGAAGTTTATTTGGTTTTGTTATAGCTGAACGGGTGCCTGGATCGGCAGCTTGGCTACTCCGTGGTCTTTGCTGTGTTTTGTCCTCAGTGGAGAGACATTGTGACGCACATTCTACCTTTCTGCCACCACCTGCTTATGTTCTCATTTCTCTGCTGTTTTTTTGAGTTTGATATTAGATTTAATTTTCTTTCATTGCATTGATTTAACGTGTTTCTCCTATATATTTTAGTTGGCTACTTGTAAGAGTATCAAAGTTGATAATTAGTTTTGCACTGTTGTTGGAATTTGTAGCAGTAACGCTTGCATAACCTCTGATGCAACTTATAACAGCACACTACCTCTTTATCAGCTGCTTTAAGCTATTAAAATTTCATATAAAGACAATTGACTTGATTCATCAATTGCAGATGGTATAGTGGAAAGAGATGGGTTGGCGGCAAAGATCCGTCAACTGATTTTAGGTACAATACTGAGTTTCTTCGCCATTCTTGCTGATTTGTTGATTACCTTGAGTTAGGGGACATCGCCGCAATGGTATTCCTCATTATTTCAAGGTAATAATACTCTCTTTAGATGTTTACTCACTATATCAGTCACTTTCATATTATTCATATAACTCAATTCAGACATACTAAACGGATGCATAGCTAACTTAGGTTTAAAATGTGTATTTGTCTTCGTATTATTCTCATATGTGCTCTTCATCGTTCATGCTGAAACACAATATGCACAGATTTAATCCATTACGATTGTTGAAGAAGAAATAATTTTATGGGGTTTTACAGCACAATAGAATCATCTAATAAAGCAATATCAAGATTGGTTATGTCTGTTAGTTTCTTGTCAAACTGATATGGAAATATTTAAGTTAACTAACAATTGATTGGATCGATTTATTACTTACACATGTGTGACTGTTTCTGTCTCAATCTTCGTAGCCCATTGCTTCGTTGACGTGAAGAAATATCTCCACCTCAGCTTCAATATCGAGCTCTCCACTTAAAAACTAATGCATATCAGCATTCTATACCATTAAACGATGATTCAGTTTTTCAGTTTAAAAGCTTCTACTTTGCTGTTCTGTGTGACTAGGAACTTGAAGAAACGAGAAGCTTCCCTATTTTGCTTGAACCTCAAACCCTGGTTTATTGATAATGTTTAGAATTCTTTTCCAAATGAAGAAAATGTGCAAAAAACTATTTTTTTATTAAGTACAATTAAATTCTTTCCGTCACTGCTATCTTGTTTCGGTATATGATTGTAAAATCTAGCATTTAGCAAATTTATAGTAAAGTGATTGTATCTAAAAACCACAGCATATCGTTGTTTGATTATTGAATATTGGTTAATATTATACTATGAATTACTATTTACTACACTGATTAGCTCATCCGACGAACTATTCATTTTTTATATTAAAGAAGTAAGAAGCATCGTTGTTATAATTAAGGTAGCTTTATCGTTTGAACTTCACTATTTTGTAGCAAACAGAAATAGTTTTACTTTTAGTTCAAGAAATTAGTCTTTCACTGAGCAATTGGAAACTAAATTTGAGTTTATGTTGGATTTAAGCATTAAAAGAATTTTTTCTTTATTCTTATGCTTTTAGGGAAACCCTTTAACAACAAAAACTAGAGAGAGTATAAGATATGGAATGATCTTCTAATCTCAAATCTCTATCCATTCTTTTGAAACACCATCATACAATTTGCTATTTTCTAGATCAAGGATTGAATAACAGCATCTTAAAATATTTCTCCCTAAATTTTTTTTTTTAAAAAACAAAAACAAATAAAGGATAACTAAAATCATAAACTTTAAATGAATTTAAAATTTTGTTTTAAAACAATAGTTTACAATTTCAAAAAAAATATATGCATACTTAAAATAGAAATAAAATTATTATCGCAATTATCTCATGCGAAGGAAAAAATACAAAAAAAAAAAAGAAGTTTCACTACAAAATAAACACAAAAAAAATCAAAACAAATCAACAGAAAAACACAGATTTTTTTTTAAAAAAAACTAACGAACATAAAACACATAACAAATTTTTAAAAAAAATAAACTAAAATAATATCAACATTATCCCGCATGTAGTGCAGACTTTCACCTAGTTTAGATAAATTAGGAAGTACACCAGTTTGAACCAGGTTAAAGTGTTTGCGTCTTCTGACGAGTAATGTGCTCTCACTAGGGTTCGATCCATATTTGGTACTGTTGAAAATGTCCTGAAATCTTTTGTATTAATTCTTGTTTAAGTCGTAACGTCGACAATTATATAATACTAAGTGGTTATAATGTTTTATTAAAAGCCACTTATAATCTATAAATTAAAAATCTAATACTAATATTATATGATTTTACAGGATCACACATCTAATCAAACTAGATCACTAATATATTGATGTTTATGAATAATATAATATATATATTTGATATATTTTATACACAAGTGATTATGAAATAATCACGTAAAGCCTGACTATTTCAAACACAGCAGATGCGATTGCGGGTGTTTACAGAAATGGGCGGTTGCAGTTTTAAGCGTTATTAAGCGTTTCGTACGACTGGTGCACCGATTAAAAACTATTGCATTTGCGGAATATTTATGACTGGTTGACTAGCGGATGCAATAGCGGTTAAACAACAAATTAAAAATAAAATTATATTTTATAACTATATAAAACGTCAAAATGTATATATTTATAATATATATATATATAATTAATTATCCAAATAATTT
>KE156179.1:371303-386185 GCA_000411075.1 Sisymbrium irio | reverse complement strand
ATATTTATATATATTTATATTATATTTTCGTATATAAATAAATTTTCATATAAAATTTCAAATTTTTAAAATTTCCCTTATTAAGGCTATCGAACGTGGCCTTCTACGCCCGAAATATAGAAATCTTCCAATTCGTATGAAACTTTTTTCTTTTTTCATAAACAGTTTTTCCTTTTTGATTTGATTTTTATAATTAGGAATATATATATATATATATGTATATATATATATAATTTTTTCGTATATAATTTTATTTAATTATATTTTCACATATAGTTTCGTATATAAATTATTATTTATATACCAAATTATATTTAATAATATTTTCATATATTGTATTTATATAATAATTTCGTATATAATTTTATTTTATATAAAATTTCAAATTTTAGAAATTTTATTTTTAGTATATTCAGTTGAGAAAATATTAAAACTTTCCAATTCAAATGATTTTTTTTTCTTTTTTTCCTAAATTGTTTTTCCTTTTTGATATGTATAATTATATATATATATATATTTATTTATTTCGTGGATAGTTGTATTTAATTATATTGTCATATATAATTTCGAAATTTTAAAATTTCCTATTTTAATATGTTCAATTAAGAAAATATATATTATTCATGGTTGAGAAAAAAAATCTATTTTAATGCATCAACGTTTATATAGTATAGACTAGTATTATTTTCTGTGCTAATGCACAAACATTATTTTTTAAAATTTGCGAAAACCAAATTTAATATGATAAAAATTATAAGTATTAAAGAGTTTGACATTTTTGTTTTCATTAAAAACAATTATAAAATAGATATAGAAAAAAGGATAAAGAATATGAACAATAAAAAGAAGATTGAGAAGAAAAAAGATGGTAGAATGAGAGGATAAAAGTATTTAAAACATAGAAGTTTATATAGATTAATAAAACAGGTTTTATTTGTCACTTTTTAAAAAAGTGGAAAGTCATATTTCTAAAAAGTGGAAGGTTAATTTTTAAAAGTGGGAAGTTACTTTTTTAAATTAGTGGGAAGTTCTTTTTTTTAAAATGAGATTTATTTTTTTAAAGTGGGAAGTTAATTTGAGAAAATTTAGGAAATTATTTACTAAAAAACATTTTTATAAAACAGTTTTCGTGTCTCCTTTTGTTTTTTTTCTTTTAATGAATTCAATTTTTTCTATTCAATATTTTATAAAACACATGACCCGACACTTGGCATAATTTGATTCACCAAATGACTTGTGCTTTATAGGATAAAGGATTATGAAAGCTGTGATTTTTATTAAATCATTTTAGAATTTCATGTGAAATCATGAGATTTGAATTTTAATTTCATATCCTTAATTAATGACTAGATTTTAACCCGTACTTCATAAGTGCATAATTAATTTTTGACAGAATTTTAATTTAACATAAAAATTTATTTTTGAATGTTTTGAATTTTTATATATGTTGGATAAAATAGGAGAATTCATTTATTCAATACATTTTACGTTTACTTAAGTTAATATTTGTATAATCAAAATAAGTTAATTTATCTTTTAAATACATTTCATATTGGTCTAAATATTTTTTTTATTATTTAAAATAACTTGCAGTGAATATCGCTCGAATAAAATATCAATTTCAACCCGTAAATTATTGTTTTGAATAAAACAAAATAAAGAATACTTTAATTTTTTATTTTTTCTTATATTAAATAGGAATGTTCATGTTTTAATAATATTAATATATTTCGAGATTCAAATAATTTAATTATAAAACTGATAATTTATTATATATATATATCAATTTAATTATGAGATTTAAATAAATAATTTGATTAAAATAATATAATTTTATAAATTTTTCATCTTTATATTTAGTTTTCATATTTTAAAGTTTTATTAGCAATTCTATTTCTTAAAGAAAATTGAATCATAATATATATACTCCCAAAATATTTATTGTGTAAATGATACTACCTCTGTTTATATTTAGTTGTCGTTTTAAGGTTATACACATAGATTAAGAAATCATTAATTTTACTAGATTTTCAATACAAAACATTATTAATTAGCTATCTAAACATTATTTCAACCAATAGAAAAAAAAACTGCATAATAAAAGTAATTAAAAAAAGTAAATATCAATAAACTTTGCATTAAAAACTGAAAACGACAACTAATTTTAAACAAAAAAATTTCTCTAAAACGACAACTAATTGTAAACGGAGAGAATATGTTTTTAATAGAAGTAAAATAAGATAAAAATGAGAAAGGAAGATAAAAAATAATATATTATTATTTATGGGAATAAATATTTACATGCTCACATGTGATTAGGTTTAACATAGTTATTGTGGTCTACATTGTTTAATTATATTTAGTCCAAATTATTTTTAATTATATGGTTAATCTAGCATTTCATTAAACTCTAATGGTGTTTTCAGTAATATATCACATGATTAAAAGTTATTTTTAGGTGTGTTTCTATTTTAATAGTATAGATCAAATCACTTTAAAATCATAACAAATCTCTTAAAATTTATTATTAAAAATATTTCCAATAAATTTTAAAAATACATTTTAAAATCAAAAACTTAATAATAATGAATCTTAAGACAACTTTTTAATTCATGAATAACAATTGATTTGCCATTTTTATACAAATAATCTTGAACTTCTTCAAATAATAAATTGGATACACCCCTAAAGTGATTTTAAAGTAGTGTTTTTTTAATTATTTAAAAGTTTAGTATCAAACTAAAACTGTATACAACATAAATATATAATTATATGATGTTAAAATAATTATTTATGATTGGTAAAAATTTTCAAAAATTCTGAAACCAAATCAAATTATGATAAAGTTATTCACAGCTGTATAAATTAATATTATCAATTTTTTTTAAAATAAATTTATTCTATGCAAGGCGAAGAAAATCACTTTTTTTTTTGTTAAATTAGTTGTATAATTTGAATTTTGACGTTTTACATTTTACTCTAACAACATCGTAAATGAAAAAAAAAAAAAAGGGAATTAGTAAATGGGAATGTAAAAATCAATCGCCACTAATCAAAATCAGTTACAAATTTATTTGAGCAACTTCTCAGGCACGCTATACTCCCTCTCTCTTTATCTCCTCTCTTTATATAAAGAGATTTTGTTCACGAGAAAATTCGGAAACCTAAAACAGCCATGGAAGAATCACAAAATCCAGACTTTATTTCCAAAAGACAGCGGCTTGATTTAGAGATATCTCCAAAAGATATGTCAAGCCCTAAAGGCGAGGTTCTTTTAAGATCGTCCAATTTGCAGACAATGTTGTCTACAGACTGTACTTCAAAGGTTTGGTGAGTGACGAGGTGGTGGGAGAGAGTGGAGAAAAGACCGTGACTGCTGGATTCGGGGTTGCGATTTGCGACGAGGAGGATAACTTGTTGCATGAGATGAAGGAATCATTGAGTGACGGCGAGGCTAAGAGAAGAGGAGTGGAGATTAGGGCATTGATCCATGGGTTAAGTGAAGCCTTCAACTTGGAGATCAGACATGTCAGGATTCATTGCGATGATTATCCCATTGTTCAACTGGTAAGTGTTTTTATATATTCTTTGTTATTTTTTATTAGTTTATTCTGAATAATGAGATGTAAATAGTGTTGATAGGTAGGTTGAGTTTATTTCTAATAGATTTTTTTTAAGAAAGTCCATGATATGAATTGGTGGTGATTGCTTATTTGACACGTTACAACTAGAACATTAAAGGACATTTGAAATTCTACAAAGAATTTGTTATTTTTCTTGTGTTCGGTTTTATGAGAATGAATCTGAATTTCAATATAGATAAATCGTAGAGATGAGCCTACGCAGAACAAAATGCGTGAGCTAGTGAACGACGTTCTTCGCTTAAAAGAAAGGATGGATTCATGTGAAGCTCTTCTGGTAGCACGGAACGATGTTAAGTTCGCGTTCAAACTGGCTAGAGAGGCACTAGTTTCTCAATGCAGCAGCGTCGATTCGAAAGCAGCACAGGGAGAAACTTGTGCCATATGTCTTGAAGAAACAAATGCTGAGCGGATGTTCTTGACTGAAAACTGCCTTCACCGTCATTGCTTTTCTTGTGTGAGACAGTATGTGGAAGTGAAGCTACTTAGCGGAATTGTACCCACATGCCTTGGCGAAGGATGCAAGTTACAGCTCACTTTTGAAAGCTGTAGCAAGATCTTGACATCCAGGGTGATTGAGATGTGGAGACAAAAGATGAGAGAGGATTCGATCCCCGCTGCAGAGAGAATCTATTGCCCATATCCAAACTGCGCAATGTTGATGTCCAAATCCGATCTTTCAAGCCCTCCTGACGCTGCTGACCAATCCAATGTTCGAGAATGTGTCAAATGCCGTGGAAACTTTTGTATTGATTGCAAAGTACCATCACATACCAATATCTCATGTGCTGATTATAAGGAACTTCACCCTGACTCTTTAGTTGATGACACGAAGCTAAAGTTTCTGGCAAACGCCAACAGGTGGCGTCAATGTGTCAAGTGTAGGAACATGATTGAACTTTCTCATGGTTGCAACCACATGACTTGCAGGTATATACACATACTCATGTTTTATATTGTCATGTTAAATGCTTGAATTTTTTTTTCACAAAAGAATGTGGTTTTTGCCATTTCGATGCAAGGATTTAACAAAGTTTCACTAAATATTTGATGGTCATAAAAGAATTTCTATTATATGATGGCATTGTGCTTTGTGTAGATGTCTATATGAGTTTTGCTACAAATGTGGGGTAGAATGGAAGAAGAACCAAAAGAATTGCCCTTCGGGTTGCCTACTTACTGGCTATGGTGATTATGATGATGAAGATGATGATAATGACACAGAACATGCTTGTGAAACGGATATGTGTCAATGCTATTATGATGAGAATGGTGATCGTTGGCGTGACTTTGAAGATTTTGTGGATCACCAACAAATTGAGTAAGTTTTCTGCTCTCTTTTTTCGAAGTCCTTTGATTCACAAATCCACTAATTTTGGTTCTTACAGTTATGGTCCGCTGCCGCTTCCTCCCGGTGCAGTGCAGGAGTATCAAGTTTCTCCTGAGCATTTTCACACTGGAGGCAATGATGATGAATATGATGACTACAACAATTATGGCGGCTTAACTGAGTCTGACGATGAAGGAGGGTTTAATGAAGACTTTTACAGGGATTATTATTCTCTTTAATCTCTGTTTTTCTCAACAGAAAGTTTTTTTGGAATACTTTTCCATTTTTTTCCTTTTGTCATTTTCTTTGTTAGTGTCTTTCTTATCTCCGAGTGACAGACCATGAAAATTTTAAATGATTGTCCTATAATGGGAGTGTTGAAAAAAAAAAGCGGAGGTGGATTAAACGGTGTTGAAAAGTTTCAACATGTTGAAAGAAAAAAATTTGGATCCACTACAAACATGTGTTGTATTTCCAGTGGATTCTAAGATTTTTGATACTTTTTCTTTCTATCTAATTATGTGAAATCAATGATTTTATGATAATTTTTTTTTAACAATTATATATTTTTTATATCAAATTTTATTTTCTATAAATAGAGACTTTTTTTATTTGATTTGGATACAAAAAATAAAAATAATTTAAATGTGTTAAATTTTATTCAATAAGACTATTGTAGAGTTTAAAATTGAATTGAATATTAAATGATTAGGTGGAAGAAAGAGAAGATGATTTGGAGTGTTATACATATATATATATATATATATATATTATAGAATTATTTATATAATTATTTTCTTTTTACATACACTAGATATAATATATGTATAGATTACATTAGATATTTGTTACCTTTATATATGTGCAAACTATGGAGAGAGAAAACAATTTTCAACATCATCATTTGTTCACCATTATCAAAAATAAAAGTCTTGCATTAAAATCTGGAAAAAGCGGTGATTACTGATGTTTCTACTTCTTGCATAATTGGAAAGCAAAACCTAATTTTTCTTAACTTGAAGAATGAATGGTGATTTAGATGCATTAGAAAAAACCTAGAGAAAGCTTTTTTTGTATTTCATTTGTATTTTGTTTTGTTTTTTCTTTTTCTTTGTACATTATTGTTTTACATAATAATTGTAGTTTATACTCTACATATCTAATATAGGGGTCATATAGGATTAATGAAAAAAGAACAGTAAACTAAATAGTGTTTGGTCAGATATCTAAATATGATGTTATTTTTGTATATCCACTTCAAATTCTCGAATTTTTAATGATTATTATTCTCTAATTTTTAATGATTATTATTCTCTAATTTTTATGTAAACTTTTTATTTTTGATGAATTTAAAGAAGAATAGTGAACAAATGGTGATGTTGAAAATTGATTTATCTCTCCACGGTTTGTATGTATATACAAGATAACAAATATCTAATGTAGTATATACATATATTATATATATTATATATAATATATGTAAAGAGTAATTAATCATATAATATATGTATATAGGAGATGAGTTAAAAATCATGGGAGATTTACAAAAGTACACTTTTAGAAATACACTTATTCATGTTTGCATTTGAAGGGAATCCATTTTCAGTTTTACACATTTTTTATTTGGTTAATGACTAAACTATTCTTATCAAATAACTTTTTTTTCATCATTAAATCAAATCACGTTAGAATCTTTCTCTTTCTTCTTCCTCGCCTTCTTCTCCTTCTTCCATGCTCAAATCTTGATCTCGAAGTCAAGTCTGGAATGTAGTCTCATCAGAATCAAATTGATCTCGTCTTTCCGGAATCTTATCTCATCAGAAGCAAATTCGAGTTTATTGTGTAAATCTCGTGAGTATGTGTAGATGCGTTGAGAGGAAAACTGGACTTTCGTTCATGTCTGATGAGACAATGCGTAATCGTAATTCCACGCTAAACCTAAAATTTCGTTGTGTTCGGGTTATAACCCAGATTTTATAAACCTCTTATAAAATTTAAAAATTCCTTAAAAACCTTTATAAAACCAAAAATTTTAAAGTTTTGATGTGATATGAAGTTTCGAGAATGTTTATCTTGGAATTTTAGATGAGTCAAATAAGTTTATGTTTGCCTTCTTCACTATATAGATATATAAGGGTTTGTAAAGTTATTTATAAAACATTATAAAATTTTAGAAAGCTTTATAAAATTTTATATATGTATAAGCTTTATAAATCTTTCGTGTATTTTTTAAAAACCTTTATAAAATTTTATAAGACCTTATAATGGTTTACAACATACTTTATAAAAGTTTATAAATTATTTTAGAAAAGTTTATAAATTATTTTATAAAATGAAATTAATCATTTATAAGAGGTTTAGAAAATAAAATAGTTTTAAATTTTTAGCAATACATATGTCATTTCTGTACTACCAACAACTCTACAATCCATTTGTCAACATTGTCACAGAATTTTATTTCAAAAAAACATTATAGGGATTTATAAAAATTCAATAAGAAAGCTTGACTTGTAGTGTTTCAAAAGGTTTTATAAGGACTTCTAAATTTGTTTTAAAATTATTTTAGGTTGGTTTGTGGTGTTTTAATTTTTTTTGTAAGGGCTTCTAACTTTTGAAAAATGTGTAAAATCCAGTTTTTAATTATTTAAAATGATCTTAAATGTTTGAGATTATTGTTCGATAAAGGTTTATAAAACATTTTATAGAATATTTATAAAGTCTTCTCACTGTCATCATTATGACACCGAAATTGTGGCTTGAATCTGGACACCGGAGTCACCTTGTAATCTCTTAGAGTTTGTTGTAGATCTACTTCAATTTTCACGTTTTTATAGATATAAATCCTAATCTATATAAATTTTTTTGTACTTCTATAAAATTTTATATAATGTTTTTAGGGTTTATAAAATCTATTTATGTTTAAGGTTTATAACCCGTTATATAAACCATTTACAAAGTTTTATAAACATAAGTCTAAAATCCTCTCATATAGACTAAAAATTTATATACTGTTTTCTATGATTTTATAAAGACCATGAATTTTTTGTTTCAACAAAAGTAAATTAGGTAATGAACGTGTATATCCCTATGGTTTTATATTTTAGTCGGATTTAGTTGGGTTTACTTCATGATTGAACAATTTTTCTAACAATTATAAGCTAAATTCGGGTCTGATGTTCAAAACTCATATTTTATAAGCTCTATATACAAACTTTTAAACCCTTATAAATTTTTGACAAACTTTATAATAACTTCATGGTATTAGGATTCATTGCCCATATTTTATAAGCTCTTATAAAACTTATCAAAATCCCTAAAACTAGATTTTATAAGGTCTTTATAAGTCAATTTTTTTGTGCAATCAATGCAATTTATGTATGTGTAGTATTGAATGCCAATGATTTTGAATTTCATTTTAGATCCTTTCTTATTTAGAAAGTTTTTTGTTGGATTCTTTGTAATCTAATAATTTGTGATCTTATAGGTTTCATTGCCCAGATTTTATAAAAACTTATAAATTTTTTTAAAATCTCATAAAAATCCCTAAAAAATATCGTGGAGAATATCTTCCATAACAAAATACGAACTTTAACAAAGATGAAATGATTCAGTAGAGTCACGACTCCACCTATATTTTCCAGATCTATGTTCATGAGCGCTATGAGATTAGGTCATAGAAGATGATAATGAACTGAAAAATTCTTCAATTGAATTCACCAAAGCTTGATTAGAAAACACATACCATCTTGAGATCACGAATTGTTGAGTTCGAGTCGTCAGATCCAGATTGTTTAGATCTCCGAAACTGTGAATTTGGATTGAAGAGGAAGAGAGGGCTGAGAAGAAGAAGAAGAAGGGATCGTGGAGGAGGAGATTGTGAAGAAAGAAAAAATTAGGTTTAGTTCATTAAGTATAAAACAGTCAATTTATCCTTAATTTATTTGTATATTTTTGTAAAGAAAAGAAAGAAATGTATTTTTGTAAAAGTGTATCATTAAAAGTGTATTTGTGATAAATTTTAATTATCATCTGACATCATCCCATGTGACATGTAAACTAATTTCATATCATTTTTAGCTATCTACCTAATTATATGATTATATACCATTTTTTACCTAGTTTTCCCTTAAAATTATTATGGTTAGTAATTTGTGTTTTTTTTAGCTAGTTTGTTAATAACCAAACATCTTTTCTCAACTATCATTTTCATGATATATATATGTGTGTGTGTATTATGGTTTGGTATATTTATGATGAAATCATGAGATTTGGTTTAAATTTTTGTAATTAATCAAAGTGTTTCTTTGACCAGTTAGTAAAAACATTCAAGTTTTTCCCCATACTATTTTTCCACACCAATTTTTGAACTAGCAATTCTGCATTGGAGGGCCAGCCAGATAGCGTTTCACTGTAATTATTTTAGACCATCATTATCGCAAGTAATAAGATAAGTTGCTTTTTTTTTTAATTTAGAAAAAAAGAACGAATCGTAGGATGCCACGTGTAAGTGGGTCCTACGAACAAGGTAAACAACGTTACCTATTTACGCAACAGAAACAATTTAGTTTGGTTATTAGTGGGGCTCACTCCAACATTTTTGCTCTTAGATGCTAGTTCAACATCTCTATCATTTTCCCATACTATTTTTTAACACCAATTTTTGAAAAGTTGCATGATGTAACAACAGTGTTGTAACAACAGTGTTGATTAGGTTATAATTAATAATATACAATTAACTGATTATGTGTTTTAATATGAATAAAAAGATGGCTGAAATTTGTTTTCTAAATTGCATTTCAGGTCTTTGTATTTTAAAAAGCTTGTTTTGAAGATAATCGATGAAAGCCAACTTGTTAGGAAAAGCTAACTTAAAAAAAAAGAAGAAAAAGATTATTATAAGTCGCCGGAATAAATACATTCTCTTTCCTTAACCTCATCGCCGGAATTGGAAGTCGACGATGACGACGCCGATAATCAGATCCAGCCCGCGCCTCTCTTTCCTCGTTTTGCAGATTTTCTTAATCTTCTTCGTTTCCACTCTTCCATACTCCTCTGGGTAATGAATCGCTCTCTAAAAGCTTCTCTCTTTTATCAGCTTCCGAGCAGTAATACCTGAGTTCACTTGTTTCCTTCGTTCTTATCTTCTCTTTGTTTTTGCAGGTCTGAAGATAGTTACACCATCACTGGTAGAGTCAAGATTCCACCAAGTAGGTTTCAGCTTTTGTCACCCCTTTGTTCTTGTGTTCTTGTCTGAATTACTTACTACTTATGCGATTATCTTGTCGATTCTTGACTTGATTGGATATCCTTTTTTTCACTGGCGTTCTCTAAGGAATAAAGTTTCAATCTTTAGAGGTTCTTTTCTGTTACCTAAAAAGAATCAGCTGCTTTGTCTTCGTTGTGGACCATGTTTTGTAATGAAGGCACTTCGTTGATGTAAGCATAGGTTAGGTAGGAGTATGGTTTCCTTTACTTTACAGTTTTCAAGAAATGGTATATAGTATGTCATCTCTTTAGTAGGTACTGTGATTGAAGTAATGTATTTTGCTCAAAGAATCTGAGGAGTATGTTTTGGTGTTGTGAAGGATGATATTTTTTTCTTATTTTACCGTACAGTTTCAAGAAGTGGTGTGTAGTTATGTCATCTCTTTAGTTATGTTTTCTCCTTAAGGATGCTGAGTAATATGCTTTGATGTTTTGAATAATGTTTGTGTACTGCTTCATAGTTATAATGAATGTATGCTCCATTAAACTCCTCCGTGGAACTGATCTCCATGTTCTGTTGTAGGCAATGTGATTGGTCACACTACGAAGTTCTCAAATGTCAAAGTTGTACTCAATGGTGGACAGAGTGTTACGTTTCTCAGGCCTGATGGATATTTCACTTTGTATCCTATTGATCCTTCAATTATAATGAAATATTACTCTCGATATATGATAGTTGGTTTCTTACTCGTCTTGATTTTTGCGGTCCTTGACTTATCGGTTTGTGAAGTCACAAAGTGCCTGCTGGAACTCATTTGATTGAAGTGTCTGCAATTGGCTACTTCTTTTCCCCGGTAAGTTTCTTAATTTCTTGTGTTGTTGTTATGTTTTGTAAGAACCCTGTTCTCATAGGACGATGTTTAAACCAAAACTAGGTACGAGTAGATGTTAGTGCTCGTCACCGTGGCAAGGTTCAAGCAACACTAACCGAAACCAGGAGGAGTCTTACTGAGCTGGTTTTGGAGCCATTGAGGGAAGAGCAATACTACGAGGTGATTCTCTTTTCATTATTGAATTTTTGGCTGTGCTTGTTCATATATTTTTTCCTCTTCCTGATTTGATCTTGTAACAATACTACAGATTCGAGAGCCTTTCTCCATTTTGTCAATAGTGAAAAGTCCGATGGGTCTCATGGTGGGATTCATGGTCGTGGTTGTGTTCTTAATGCCCAAACTGATGGAAAACATAGGTACGTTTCTATACCACTCGACTTGTATATGCGGACATTCTATGGTTCACGATGAGCCAACACATTCATCTTTCGAGCTTTGCTTTTACACCTCTACATATGATGTTTTTTTCTTTATTAATCACTTTCTTACCAACAATGTGTCATAAACAGATCCAGAGGAGATGAAGCAAGCACAAGAGGAAATGAGGAGACAAGGAGTGCCTTCGCTCTCGAGCTTGTTGCCAAGCGCTGGGGCTAGCCGTTAAGTGTTCCTCGGTTAGCTCAATGTATCACGTTCTTATGAGACACAAACTCTTTGTAATAGATTTGTATAAGAAGAAAAAACGAAAATGTAATGCAATTTATGAAAAACCGAGGTGATAAACTTGTGAATTGTTGTTTAATTTATGATAAAAGTAAACAAATAATTCATCAAATCATTAAAGTGCATCACCATTATTAAAGATTCATCTTTCTTCTTTTTAGCTTCTAAAACAAGAATTCAAAGCAACTATAAACATTCTTTCTCGAAGGCTTCATTGTGAAGTGCAGGACTAAGAACCGTGCACAGTTTAACATGTGGACTGCGAACCCATAAAACGTTGTAACGCATTAGCATCTCCGGGTTAAGTTCCTTCAGTTAGAGTAGTTGGGAACTTTGGAGGACTATCTATAATATAGATTTCCATCTCCTCTAAACACGAAAAGAAGTCCAGGAAATGCTTTATTATCTCTAACTCTCTCGTCATTCCTTTAAACCCTCGAATCTCTATATTCTTCACCGGACAGGACATGATTGAACAGCCTTTCTCTTCTCCAGAAACGCAGATACATGAATCCTTGCAATCGTTTGTTATGCGGTGTAATAGACCCTGAAAGCCGAAAAGAAACATTAGGGATATGATTCCATTACATGAACTGCTTATAAGTCAATGTGTGTTTTCAAGGTTTGGTTTGTCCGCTACTTTTATGACTAGAGTTTCTAGATGTGGACAACTTCTTAAGAGAACGGGCATTGCTTGCCAACCAATACCCAATCTACTTACAATGCCTAAGAATGTGAGATTTTTGAACACTGGCATTGCCTGACGACATAGTGCAAGCACCTGTGGAACAGCAAGAAAAATATCAAGGGTTTTGTTTTCCTAGTCCACACATCCGAAAGACCTTTTCTTGAGCGTTAGTTTTAAACATGTGCCTGATACCAGGATGTCTGATATCCTGGTTTTTCGTCTTTTGTAATGAATACACCTTTATGCAAAAAGTAGATGTTTAAAAACAGTAGAGAATACAATAGGGTACTGACCTGGAGAGAACTATGAGATAAGTAAAGCTTCTGAACATTGCATATGCCACATACAAGCTTATGCACTGTACTAGGTCGGAGAAAATATTCATTCCTTAGCCAATTATCATAAAAAACTGTGTTGTCAAATTTTCTGATAGTATCATGAGTTAAAATACGCTCTATATGAGCCTCAACTAAATTTTGTAAATTAACTAATAAATAGTCATAAGGATCTACTACAGAGTATTTTAAGCAAACAAGATCCGGCATATGAAATGAGAAAGCGCGCAAGCCACGGGGAAACTTTAATTGTAAGTCTTCTCGCCATGGCTAGGAAAAGTTCCAAGAATAGTAATGGCGCATCTTCTCTCGTCGGGTTGGTAAACTTGTGGGAGCCTCCGACCACATGTCTCACCTCAAGTGATGATGGTGAAATCTGTCACAACAATTACCCCGACCTTTTTGCTTACTCTTGGGAGAAGGTAGGGGGACGACCTTAGGGGAAAATTAAGTTCTTCTTTTTAGAAAAGTTTTAGATTCATTAAAGACATAGCAGGTTTTTAGCTTATAAAATTAAACTAGAATAGTAGCCATTTGATAATTATTTTGATATTTTTTACATTATTATAGATAATTTTATTTATAAATAAATAATTTATGTATATTTTTTTAACATCTTTTTACAAATTGATTAGTTACAAACCATTATTTTGATACTTGTTTTACATTATAATAGATTATTTTATTTATAAATAAATAATTTATATATATATTAACATATTTTTCCAAATTAATTAGTTACAAATCGAATTTTAAAAGTATCACAAAAAAAATTTGACACTAAAATATCTAAATAGAATTGGGAAATTCAAAAATTGTCTTATTTTTAAATTGATTAGTTACAAAGAAAATTTTAAAGATATAAAAAAATATTTAATATCTAAATTATCGGAACACAATTATAAACATTTTTCTCTATTTTAATCATGCTATAGGTATGTTTAAATAGTTAAAAGCAATATGGAGTCCACCAAGTCTTGCATATATATAAATTATAAATTACTTGATATATAGAAAAGAAGACCAAATACAAGTGCCAATGAAAGTGGGATTTGTTCTAAGGCTATACTAACTCTTTATGATTAGTTTATGGAAAACAAAACACAGCTTTCGACTGAGGCCTATATTTTTTTTTTAACGAATATATCCTATCAAAAATGTTTAAAACTGTTCACTAATCCAGTTTGGTGGTACTGAGTCAACATGAAAAGCTTCTGTTGTGAGAACTCTAACACTGCGAGTCAACTTGTCCGCATTTGCATTCTTTTCACATAGAATAAACTTGATAGAAAATGGATTGAATCAATAAAGAAAGCAAAGTTTGATTTTATAGGATTTAAGAATGAAAAAATCAAATGTGATAGTAGTGATAATGATGGCGTTGGTGATTGTTGCAGCAGTCACACATGTCTCATTTCCGAAATTACGTTTTTAAATATTTAGATATTGACTTGAGAGAAGTCGTTCAAAATTTTTGTTTCTGTAAATTCTCATAAAAAAACTTATGATTTGGTTAGGCTTTAGATTTGGAAATAAGCAATGAATTTTGTTTAGAATAAATCCCATAACTGTAACGGTTGTCCTTTGTTTCTTGTTTTGAAGAGCTAATTTATTAATTTGTTATCTATCTATACTATAGATACAGAAGTACATTTATTTACTAACCTCAAATCTTCAATCATGTGTTATATTACTAAAAATGCTATTAGAATTTAATAAAAATGCTAGAATTTTATTAAAGATATCTTAAGCTAACTATATAATTAAAAGATGTAAAATACAATAAGTATCATATAATCATGTATAAATTAATTACCATAAATAATAATATATTATTCTATTTTTATTTTATTTTAATTTTAATTTTATTAAAAATATATCATTTATTACATATATTTTTATATTAGTTTTAAGAAATAATGACAAAAATCAATTATTTTGAAATGTTTACAAAAATGTTTTGGGAAGGGAAAAATGACAAAAGAATGTTTCATTAAATGAAATTAAAAACTAGATTACCTTTCTTTCTCATATATTCATTAACTAGATAAAAATCATAATTTTTAATAAAATAATAATAAATTAAAATCTACGAGATTTTTTTTTTCAAAAATTTTTTTTTCAAAG
>KE156179.1:354190-371176 GCA_000411075.1 Sisymbrium irio | reverse complement strand
CCCGGGTTTTTTTTTCAAACTAATGTTATTCTTAGTATATTTTAACTATGCACTCACTACATTTTAACATTTACCCCCTCAAAATTAAAGAAATAACCTAAAACGATACAAGAAAATTTGGTAAAAGTGATTGTGCCCCGTTGAAAAAAACTTCTAGATCCGCTCCCGTGACTTCCTGAATATTTGGTAAACTTTACTGACGTATTATTTAAATATTAATTTAGGAAGAGTTTTCGTAATATGTTATAAACCTTACTGAAAATGTTAGAGCAACTTTATTGGTGAACTTCATAAAAGATTTCTAATCAATATTTTATTAATTAAGTTAAAGTAACAAAGTTAGTTAAGAAACTGTGTTATTTTTGTCCTCCAATGCAGAACTTTATTAAAGGTTTTTCAGAAAAATATTTTGTTGTCCAAGATTCAAAATTATTTCTCCATGAACATAATTTTCCACATTTCTCCTGCAAGAATACACAACAAGAACAGATCTTTCATTTTTCTTATATAGAACCAATATTTTAAACACAATCAACCATTTATATTGAACCCCAAAGCTAAAGCACAAACAAACACACACATACACGCAAACGAAATGAAACTTTAACCGAATGTAACACAAACTCGTTATATCAAACAGAACAAGAAACATACAGAGAAGAAAAACAAACAATAAAAATACAAACAACAACTAAAGGTGAAACAAAAACAATTAAAACAAGTTCAATTAAAGCAAAACAAACAACACAAACGACATTTAATTAGCCAACATTTCTGCTAGACCTGATAACGCGGTTGTCTTCGTGACTCAGATGGAGGAAGAGAAACCCAAGTCGAGGAAGGAATATCTGGACATGGAGGCGAAGAATCGCCAAGATCATGGCCGTGATCACAGTAAGGAGCGGAAGAAGGGGAAAAGTTCCGCCACATCCCAGAATCATGTGCTTTCCCTCAGGAGCCAGCTTTGATGGAATTGATTAATGGGATTTCAGGAGACACAGAGAACAATAGAACTATCGAAAGAGAGAGAAGAGAGATCGTCAGAGAGAGAGAGAGAGTGCAAAGAAGGAAATACAAAATTTTCTTCTCAAAACATTTTTTCCAATAATGAGGTGACACGTGTGAAGGAAGAATCGATTCTTTTTTTTTTTATCAACTAATTCCATTAATGACGATTTAGAACGTTGTTATGGTCCTCATGGAGAACTTGTACAATTGAAACAGGAACATAGAAAAAGATATGAATTGAACATTATTAAAATGCTGGTCCTTCACTAGAAGATCCGCCGGCTGATTATTGCTTCTTGAAGTCCATAGGAATACGGCTGAGTGAAACTTCTTTTTCCAGTGATCAATATCCCAAATCCAATTGTGAACTTGAAAACTTATTTGTTGATGTTCCACAAGATCTATTACCGTTTTATTGTCCCCTTCAAACTCTACTTTTCTGTATCCACGTATCCAAAGGTGCTGCATCACTATTAGAAGAGCTTGCAACTCTGCTTCAATTGGTGTTTGACATAATCCTCCGGTGCTGACCCCTGCTTCTAGGTAGAAACCTTCTGAGTCTCGGATGATCCACGCTGCCTTGCTATTACTATGATTGTTAAACCGACAATCATAGTTACATTTAACATAGCCAGACTGTGATGGTTTCCAACTTGATAATGGATTAATATTTCGTGTAGAGATTTGATTTTCTTGTTGCAAGATCCATTCATCCGCCTCCTCATTTGCTTTGCATACATCAAGTTGCCAATTACACAGCTTCCGTTGATAGATAAGAAGATTACGACTCTTCCAAATCCTCCATAGGATCCAGAGTGGTAAATGTCTCTCCTTCAATGGAAGTGATTTGTTTCGGTTATTGGCGATAATGGTAGTCATCTTGTCTTCAAAGGAGATACTGTTATTAAGAAATGTAGTATTCATCAATCTTGAGCCTCTCCAAATTGCTTGAGCATGGAGACAGCTAAAGAACAGATGCTCAGTGGATTCCTCTGCAATGCAACACCGGCGACATTGTGCATCAGTGACAATACCTTTTTGAACTAGAGTAGAGTCAACAGCAACAGAATGCGAGAGAATCCTCCATAAAAAGTGTCGTAATTTTGGTGCTGTATCCATTTTCCAAATAGCTTCCTTTAAAACAGGTGACCCCGGAGGAGGAAGAACGTGATGATGTTGTTGTCTATGTGTCTGCACCCAATACCCAGACTTCACTGTATAAAGACCATTGTCTGTGTAATGCCATCCAAGTAAATCCAACGTTGATTGACTACTTAACTTCATTTGCAGTATGATTCTGGCATCCTCCTCGAGTATTTCATTTTCGATGACAGACGTATTCCAAACACCCGACTGTATCATCAAGTCACTCGCTACATTCAGGTCTGTGACAACTCTGCTTCGACGTGGAGCACGTGGAGGGTCTGTTGGTAGCCAAGGATTCGTCCAAACATTTACTGTTTCACCAGATCCAACTAGATAACGTAGACCTTGACGTAATAAATCTCTTCCCTCAAGCAAAGACCTCCAGATGAAAGATGGTTTAGGGCCAAAACCTGCATTTAGGAGATTATTTGTAGGGAAATAGCGTCCACGCAAGACTCTGGCTACAAGACTATGTGGTGCTTGAAGATTCGCCAAACTTGTTTTCCAAGTAAAGAGATATTAAAAGCTTCCAGGTCTTTGAAACCCAAACCACCCTCTTTTTTAGGGTATCCAAGCCTTTTCCAAGCAAACCAGTGTAGAGAACGACGTCCAGTTCCCTTACTCCACCAATAGTCAGCTAAAACACGAGTAATATCATCAATTGTTCCTTTAGGCAGCTTGAACACATTCATTGTGTACACAGGAAGAGCCATCGCAACAGTTTTGAGAAGAATCTCCTTACCAGCCTCAGATAAATAACGGTGGTGCCATCCACTGGTACGTTGTCAGACTTTTTCCACCAAAAAAATAAATACCTCTTTCTTCTTTCGACCAACTGTATCCGGCAGACCAAGATATTTTCCATAACCTCCATCGTTATGAATGTTTAAAATCCTTCGTAATCTTGTTTTAACCTCCGGTTTGACCCGTGAACCAAATGTAATTGCAGACTTATGCAGATTTACAACTTTTCCTGATACTCGTTCATAACATTCCAAAGCTCGCATTATTGCAGAACAGGAGCGAGAATGAGCATGAAAGAAAAACAGTGCATCATCGGCAAACAAAAGGTGATTTATCGAAGGTCCATAAGCACTTATCTTCATTCCTTTCAATTGGTTTGTTTCAGCTTCGCAGTTGAGTAGATGACTTAGAACTTCACCACAAAGTATAAAGAGATACGGAGACAATGGGTCTCCTTGCCGCAGACCTCGCTCTGGTTTGATAAATCCATGTGGACAGCCATTAATCAAGGTAGAGAAAGTTACCGATTCAACACAAGTCATTATCCATTCAATCCACTGCGGAGCAAACCCCATATACCTCATGATATCTCTTAGGAAACTCCATTCTATACGATCATATGCTTTAGGAATATCAGTCTTTACCGTCATGTAGGAGTTTTGCCAACGTCTTCTAGACTTGAGAGAGTGTAGCATTTCATGAGCAATGATAACATTATCCATAATGTTACGGCCAGGAATGAAAGCAACTTGTGTTTCAGATATAATTGAAGATAAGTGCTGCTTTAGACGTGACACAAGAATCTTAGATATGATTTTGTAACTGACATTGCAGAGAGCGATTGGCCTAAATTCACTCATTAAGCGAGGTAGTTCCACTTTGGCAAGTAAGCAGAGATTAGTATGGTTCACGTTCTCAGCAAGAAAAGTGTGGTCAAAGAATTTCCTTACATCAGCTATAACCGGGTCTTGAATCTGATTCCAGAACTGATGATAGAATGCTGCTGTTATACCATCTGGCCCCGGTGCCTTATCTGGCCCAATATCAAAAACTGCAGTCTTTATTTCTGCCTCTGTTACTGGTCTCGTTAGATTATTGTTTATGGCTTTTGTAACCCGCGATTGAAAACCAGAAAACACACCAAGATAGGATTCTTCATTCTGTCTTGTACTCTTAAAAAGATTTGTAAAATAGGCCTGTGCAGAGAAACCTATTTCCTCATCTCCTCTGCGGACTGTACCGTCGTTTTCTTCTATGGCAACAATTCTATTCCGAGCCAACCTTGCTTTGGTTCTAGCATAAAAATACTCCGTATTTCTGTCCCCATACTTGAGCCAGTTGATTCTACTTTTAAGCCGCCAATATAGCTCTTCATCATGGTATGCACCGTTGAGGGCCCGTCTAATTTCTTGTAGTTCCTGAGTAGTAACGTTACCAGAAGATTGTGCGGCGTCAAAATCTTTTTTAAGTTGTACAATCCGTTCTGCCGAATTTGTACGATTTGAATGTTTCAATCTAGCCATCACTTTCCGACAGAGACCAAGTTTAGCCTGTAGAGAGGTCTGGTCATGTTCCGACTGTTTCCAAGTATCAATAACCACATCACGAAATTCTTCTCGTTGAAACAGCCGTTTGTCATATCTAAATTGACCACGCCATTGATCATAAGGGGCGATAATACTTGTAACTAAAGGCCTATGGTCAGAACCTTCACAGGCCAAAAATTCCACCTGTGCAGTTGGAAAAAGAGCCAACCACTTCGAATTTGCCATTGATCGATCTAGACAGCAACGAACCGTGTGAGAATAGCGTTTTCCTGACCATGAAACCCGGTTGCCAACAGATTTGAGGTCATGAAAATCACAAGTTGCAAGCATTCGTCGAAAATCCGTGAAGCTCCGTTCTGGTCTTTTTCTTCCTCCTTGTTTCTCACTGTTATCTTTAATCTCGTTGAAATCACCCATAATTAACCATGGTTCTCCTCTATTCAATGAAATTCTTTCTAATCTTTCCCACAAGTTATTTCTGTATCGAGGATTGGGATGACCATACACGAAAGAACAGTAGAAAGAACTTCCATTAATTTCAATAAACGCATCTACAAGATTAGGAGAATGATAAACAACAGAAACAGAAATTGAATTTTTCCAAAGAACTGCAATGCCACCACTGAGACCATCTGGAGGAACTGTGAAGTAACGATCGTAGCCTAGATCCGCACATAAGTCGCGAATCACATCATCAGATTGTTTTGTTTCCAAAAGGCATATCATGTCCGAGAAATATTTCCTGTATATTTCCTTTAGGCGTCGAACTGTAGAGTCTATGCCAAGACCCTGACAGTTCCAATCATGGGACCGGAGGTGGATTAGGACCCACCGCGCCTCCAGTAAGGTCATCATTGATGCGTGAACCACTGCTCTCACCCGTCTTGACGATTGTAGGGAAAGTCAGCATAGCAGGGTCCTCAGCAGGCGTCTCCATTGTTTTGCGTTTACGTTGAATACGTGAATCAGCATGGTCTTCCGGGTACACTTTGTAGAGGTCATCCATATCGGCAGATTCTAACCTCAGACGATCTGGTCGTCGAAAAGGGCGAACAGGGCCAGGGATGTCACCTGTTGCATTAGCAAATATCGGGCACGGATTGAACAGCTTACTGTCTTCAAGTTCCCCAGACCACATGTTACGATATGTACCAAACTCATCATCTTCAGCAATCGCAACTTGAACATGATTACCAGTACGCTCCGGATTAGGCATCCCAGGGTCCTGGTTATTGACTTCATCATTTATCTCGTGTATTTCGACGCCATTGTTGTTGTTTTGGATGTTATCATTATCATCAGAGTCAGCATCACCCTCGGAATCATCATCAAGGCCACCGTTTTGTATTAAACACGCTCCGGAGTCATGAGTCAGCATACCACATACTTCACAAAACCCTCTCAACCTCTCATAGCGAAGACGAAGTAGTGTGTTGACGCCCGGTGTGAACTGGAAATTACGTTGAAAGCGAAGTGGGTGATCAACATCCCAATTGAGACGAACTCTCACATATTCAACCCTCGCTGCCGCTTCTTCATTGTAATCAACTTCCATCAGTTACGTTGGCCTAAAGCCTGACCAATATGAGCAACAACATCTTGGGTCATGTATTGGAGGGGAATGCCCCGGATTTGGATCCAAAATGGGATGAAATTAAGCATGAGTGGATCCCATAATGGTGTCCAACGTTGGAGACAGAGCATTCTGTCAGCAAAAGCCCATGGCCCTCTACGAAGAATGTTTTCCATTGATTTATCCGAAGGAAAGACAAATTGAAAGCGCCGACCTTCTACAATCCGACCATGAACCAACCCAGCATGACCCCAAAGGCGAGGAAGAGCAGCGACAATAGAGCGTAGATTCTGACGTCGGGGGATGACAGGACAACCAACAAGGATGAAACGGTTTTCAGCAGCAGCCTGATTGACAACATCAACCGGGAGAGGAATGGGTTCATCATTTGCACCCAAATCAATATCTTGGAGAGCACGTCGAATGTTATCAGCCATGGTTGAGAGTATATCGTAGAAACGGTAAGGATAGTAGAGAATAATGGTTGAGTATTGGTATGGTATCTCCGTTTGTGGGGGTATTGTACACAATTTATAGTGCAGTGCGTGGCTTGGAACCGCAACACAAAGTGCATCACGTTGAGACAACGTGGAGATAACCTCCGGGAAGTGGGAAAAGGAGATGGGGGTATCCACAATCCCGGCCAATACGCGCTTAACCGTCATCACAACGGCAAGGAATAACTGTAAAAATAACTGTTTGAGAGTCGCCTTCAGAGTCGCCATTTTATATCGTAAATTAGAACCGGTTTTGTTAATAAATGGTATTTTGATTTATTTATTTTCCTATAAAAGCTTAACAACCCCTTCAAGATACCCCTATAATCATGCTCTTAGAGATTTTATTTAAAATGTTAGAGAACTTACTGAAAACGTTATTAACATATTCAATTTAGATTGTATGTCTCATTTATTGTTTATTTAAGATTTATTACTAAATTCCTAGAATAAAATTCGAACATTCATTTTTTTATTGGTATTTAGGAAAGACGTCATGAATATGTTGTAGACCTTACTAAAAATGTTAGAGACCTTATAGGAAATTTGTTTTTGAAAAAAAGTTTATAATAATATAGATTCTAGACTATAGTCTAGACTATAGACAAAATTGACAAAAAAATTCGAAAATAATAATTTTTGAAAAAATCATAATTAAAAATACAGATTTAATAAAACAAATTATGTTATTAAAATATATATATAATAATTAATAATTTTTGAAAATTTCTAAATATTTCTGAATACCTTACAGGAAAGACTTCCTGAATATTTCAAAAAGATTTTTTCTAAACAAATTCTGTTTTATTAGTATAGATGTTAATATATTCTATTTATACTATTTACATTATTCTAAAACAGTGTAACAGTTTATTCCATGTATATCTATATTGAATGGATATTATTCATTACAACATAATTTCTCAAGTTACCTCTGTTTTTTAAAATATATATTATGGTGGATGCAAAAATAAATAAAATCGACTTAACATTTTTTTTTAAAAAAGAGAAGAAAATCTTTCTTGTAACAAAATACAAAAAATTGTTTCACGTGCAAAAAAATGTAAAGATAGACAAGTTGGTGCGCAGCGTTAGAGTTTTCACTGCAAAAGTTTTTCATGTTGGATCGGGATCACTAAGCTGGATCAAATAAATTCCTAAATTTGTTTTGATTTGAAATTTTTTGCCGTAAAAAACAAAATACAAATTTAACCACTTGATCATTTATAAGATTAATATAATAAAAAGATGAAATGTGTAAACAATTAGTATACTAATGTAATTTATATAGAAAATATTACAATTTTTTATTTTTCTGGTTAGTTTTTTCTAAAAGTGTTGATTCCATTAGTACGGAAATGCAAGTTTAGGTGGCATCTCCAAAACCTAAAAACGCAAATTTGCTTTTCCAACACAAATATGTAACCTTTTAGTCGAAACTCCGACCCAAAAAAAAAGCTTTTAGACGAAAGAGCCCACGGTGTTTACCGGCGTTTCGTCATGCTTTCGGGAGTTTTGGCAGGGCACTGCTTTCCTCCCTAAATCCAGTAATACTTGCGGAACCTTCATATATGATTTTTAAAATATGTTTTATAGTTCTTTAAAGGGATTTGAACTCATGAACATAGGAAATACTCTACGATATATCTTGTCTCTAGGACTATACGTTGTTAGAAAAATCGAATACAAGATTGATTTGCATATAGCAACGTTCGCAAGACCGGAAACAACCATTAGATAATTCTAGTTATTTTTTTGTCTTCAGTTGTCATTAAGTTAAGGTTGATCGCATGATCTTGATTACTTTTACAAAAGACATATTCATACATCTACGAAGTAAGATTTAAAGTTTAATTGATAGAAGTCTTGACTACATTTCTCATACGTACGACCAGTCCTACCACATGTTGAAAGTACTCAAAAATTATTATTTCTTTCGGACCAAATACATCCCGGACCAAAATTTGGACTAACCTTCCCCTCCCCTTCCGCAGACCTGTAACAAGTGATCATCTTTGTTGACTCAAATAATATGCATCCGTTTAAGAAAAAAAATAACATAAAATATGGTAAATAGGCATAAAGAATAAGTCTTATTAATGCCACCGGGGATAAGAAAACAAAAGACATTGAAAAAGCACAACAACATGTCGAGTGATACAGTGTGATATTTTTGATATACATGGTTTTGGATAGTTTTAATGGTAAACCAAATCATGTTTTATTTATTACATATCTTGATGACTTTACCAGCGAAATGATTTCTCCGAATCTTAGATCTGAATTTTTGGATATAAATTTGGAGCCAGCCTAGGTTTCGCACATGCAAGTAGAGGCTCGGCCATGAACAAGTTGCTATCTGCAGGAACGAGCTCAACTTGACTTTTACCGCTAGGGAGGGTCCAGTCGAACCCTTGAAGTAGCCTGGCTAGCAACATTATGGTCATGGATGTCTCAATTTTAGTACCTGCGCAGGCACGCCTACCAGTGCTGAATATAACGAACCGCATCTCAGGCTCCATCAAAGTCACATACACTGAGCTCCCAACACGGCCAGCAAGGTGTCGTTCCGGCTTGAACACGTTAGGCTCGTTCCATATTTTAGGATTCCGACCAAGCCCTAGGCGGCTCACAAGAACTTGACTACCTATTATTGCAATTAGACAAATCATACATGTCATATAATACGATTTATCCTGTTTAAATAATACTATAAATTTATACAAGATCCTCTCGGAAATTAATATCCAAGATATCGTTAAACTAAGCATAACCACTTTATTAGTCGTCATTTTTATCTTAATTGAATGACGAAGTGAGTTTACTACGTTTAGTGTTTTACGTTGTTGGTGCCTTTCATGCATGTTACCAAATAATTCGCTTAACATAGTAGTAGTAGGAAACACAAATGCCACAATTGAATAGATGCTTACTTAAAATTGGAGGGCAACATTTGACACAAGAATATATACTCATTTATTTAGTTAGGTCGATAAAGTGTGTTTTGTTTATTATGGAGAGAACGAATAGATGCTTATTTAGCACGGCATTGATCGCACACTAAATTGTCCATGCAAGCCATACATCATTTTTTTTTTTTTTGTTAAAGCATTCGTCATTTTTTCTGCTTAATCTTATCTCATTTAAGGTTAGGTCGGAAATTGATTTGAAAAATTTATGTGAAACGCTTAACTTTGATCCTCAAATACCCTTGAAATTGTTCTTACGTCAGAGATTCATTGGGTTAATTTAATCATTGATTAAAAATATCTTTTAATAACTATAATAGTTGAGACGATTCGAACTCAATACTCATCAACGTAGGCATGAGCTGTATATATTTATTAAAACGGAATGAATGAATGACTTTTACCTTTTGGAATGAAATAACCAGCGAGAGTAGTGTCTTGTCGGGCTCCATGGGGAGGCATGAAGGCATTAGCTGGGTGAAGCCGGAAAGATTCTCTACTACAAGCTTTGATGTAGTTGAGTTGTGGTATATCTGATTCTTGCACAAGTCTATCTTTACCAACTACCATGTCCAATTCATTCGTGGCTTTCTCAAGAATCTCTGGATGATTCAACATCTCCGCTATAGTCCACTCCACGTTATTCATCGTATTGTCGATTGTTGCAACATTGATTTCCTACATATGGAATGATATATGCATAAGAGATTAAACCTAATTATTGTTTTTGTCACAATGTGACAGTGTGAACATCACTTACCTTGCATTGAGCCCTAATCTCATCAAATGTGAACAAAGGCATTCCTTGGTCATCTTTCAGCGTGATAAGAATATCGAGCCAATCTTCTTCCGTCTCTTTTCCGCCTTTCTTCCTCTACAAATGCATTCTCTCGTGGATGATAGGGTCGTTCCATCTGTTGATAATATCGACCGCTTCTCTAACCTCCGCCTCCTCTCCATCGATGTTCCAGCCTCTAAGGAAAGGGATATAATTCGTTACGTTAAGGCTGAAAAAAACAATCTAGAGCTCGATATATTGCGTCCATATGCTCTTTTTCTTTTGGCCCCAGACCTCCGTCCTTGGCCGCTTCATCAAAATGCCTCTGAGTCTCTGACCAAACATCATCCTCATCATCACGGCATGGCAATAAGTTAAGATAACATCTCTTACGTCAACCGGCTTCGTCATTGACCCTGACCGGGATAGATTGAAGACATACGTGACGATATTATCCGCTTCAAGGGTTCTCTCACCGAGGGTTTTGTTCAAAGTTTTCGGAGATATTAGTTTTGTAGTCATCATTCTCTTCATCAGCTTCCAACTATCTCCATAGGAAGAGAAAATTACTTCTTTGTAGCCATGGCTTATGAGATTGCTCGAGTACGATTCCGATCTGTTTGCAAGAGCCTCATCTTTTTCCCTAAGCACTTCTAGGGCAATCTCGCTTGAAGTTACAGTGATGACCTTAACGCCGGCAAAACGGAAGCAAGCTATTTCCGTCTGCATGTCCTCCATTAAGCGGTGGATCCACACGTGAGAAGGTCGGTTCATGATCATGTGGAACAAGTTCCCAATGATAGGCCATCCCCGTGGGGACGGAGGAAGCTGACCTTTTGGCTCCTTGGATCTCAAAGGAAAGTATAGCGAGAGCAAAGACCAAGGAAAAATGGAAAATAGAACAAGTGCGATACTAGATGGATTCGTAATAATCATGTTGTCGGCTAAATTAGTTTGGTGTATAAGAGTTTTTATTGGGATGCTAGTAGTGGATGAATCTTACGACAAAATGAGTAATAAGAACGCTTGCCGCACTATCAATTTATACATGTTAGGTTTCAAATATAACCGTATATAAAATTAAGGGCTCTTGGTTAACTAATCCCTATGACCAAGTCAATTGCAATCAGTAACCCATTAGAAAAAATGATAAATGATCTAGTATTTTCTATCCATATTACCTTTTCCATCAATGAGACTAACCCTTTGAAAATACAATAAACGTTTCTATTCATATAAATAAATTTCCAGAAACTATCACTATTAACATCATAAATTTTTGAACTCAAATACAAATTCATAACTTCAAACCCTAAACCCCAAATTCAAAATCCTAAACCTCAAATATTAAACCTTAAATCTCAAACTCTAAACCCTAAACCCCAAATTCTAAACCCTAAACCTCAAATACTAAACCCTAAATCTCAAACTCTAAACCCTAAACCCCAAATTCTAAACCCTAAAACTCAAACCCTAAACCCTAAACACTAAACCCTAAACCCCAAACACTAAATCCTAAATCTCAAATTCTAAACCTTAAACCCCAAACCCTAAACCCCAAACACTAAACCCTAAATCCCAAACCCTAAACCCTAAACCCCAAATTCTAAACCCTAATCCCCAAACACTAAACCCTAAATCCTAAACTTCAAACCCTAAATCCAAACCCTAAACCCCAAACTCTAAACCCCAAACACTAAACCCTAAATCTCAAACACTAAACCCTAAATCCCAAACTCTAAATCCTAAATTCTAAACCCTAAACCCCAAACACTAAACCCTAAATCCCAAACTCTAAACCCTAAATCCCAAACTCTAAACCCAAAACTCTTAAATATAAAATATAAACTTTAAGATTTTGAAAATCCAAACAAATTAATATTTAGTTAAATCTAAAATTTAAATCATAAACAATAAGTATAGTTTTTTTTTTTTTAAAATGTGTAAACTGATTAGAATAAAAGAAAAAAGTTGTTTGATGTTATTAATGAATCTTATATATATTTGTTATAATAGATGAGTAACAATGAATTGGAAACATGTTAATGAAAAATAAAATCATGAGTAAATGCTATTATTGTAATGTGAAAGAGGTAAAAAGTCTTTATACATAGAGAAAAGGTTAGATTATTAGATACCTTTTTGGAGAGGTTATTTGAGCAAATTATCTAAAAAAAAGGAGTTGGTCTTTATAATTCCTCATAAAATTACTGGTCTCGGGAAAACTATTATTTATCAACCAAAAACCCTAATAAAGATTGACGCACATTTGATGATGCAAATGATAATGATAGTAGTTGTACGAGATAGTACCTACCGTAACGTACGTAGTGTTTGACGCACATGTGATGATGTAGTTTATACGCGGCTACATCTAGCGGAATAATCACCTGCCAGTTCTCTCATCCACGACATAAGGCAAAAAAGCGCACCAAGCCGGACTAGACACCATTCTCGGCTTGCTAACCTCTCTTCAGTACCACATTATTTTGAGAGTTAAATCTACTACAAAATAAATAGAAATAAAAAGTAAAAAAAAAAATACAAATTATTGGACATATAAGAGGGGCGTCAATTGTTTGAAGCCTATGTACAAAATTTCAGTTTCGTTCCAAATTTTTCAACCACCACAACAAGAAGTTTCAAAAGTCTACTGTTACAAAATAATTTTGTAGTTAAACAATTTACCAAAAAAGATGTAACATGTCACTGTATTTTCTAACATTTATGTGTTAGTGTGATATGCAATGTGTAACCTAAATCGTGCAATCTATATAAAATCCATTTGGGAATCCATTTCCCGACCATCTGACTGTGGCAGAAAGTTAATATCACATGCAAGATTGTCAAGATAAAAAGTTTCATCAGGTGATTGTATAATATAACCATAAACTACATGCATAAATTATCAACTATATCTTAATTTTTTACTTGAACATTATAACCTGAATCATTCAAGTACCTTAAATAAAATAACTACAAGACTTGGAAGGTCGCAAAGAATAATCCTGCCCAATCCCATGAGAAAAAAAGAGATTAAACGTTCCTCCAGTAACCTTCTAGGCGCAATAAAAAAATGAGATTAGAGATTCAACAAACAAACTTTGAGACTCGGCTCTAGCTTCAACTCAATAATGTGCTCTGATTATGGGAATAAATCTTGATGTTAAGGAGAGAAATGTTTCATTTTCATGTACTTCAAGTGCATCATCGCCACACTACAAGGAAAAAGTCATATTCCGATGATGTGTTTCGATGGTATTTCGTCAGCATTGTTGATTACCGACTTATCTCTGACAAAAACTAATTGGTCGGAGTTTGGGCCTCGGAAACGGGCTTTGTAGGATGTTGGTCGGTAACTTCCGTGAACTAAAGTTTATCGATAACATTATCGGTAATTTGCGATAACGTTCCGACAATTTTTTGTAAATTTAATTAAAAAAAAATAAATGCAAAAACAATGAAAATATAATTATTGTAAAAAAAGAAATAAAATACAATTAATATTTAAATCATCAAATATTCATACATTTAAAAGAAAATGAAAATATTACATAATCAAACATTCATACACAAAAAAAATAAGAAAAAAAATTATAATAAATCTAAATCTATAATGGAAAGAGCCACCGTCGTCATGAGTAGAAAACCAGTGATAGCGATTGCGTGGAAGAACTGCGTGGAAGAACGGTGATGATGATTTTGGTAGTGGAAGAAACGGTGTTGGAAGAAATGATGGTGGCGGTGAAGTGGAGATTGGAGAGACTGTCGGAAAAGACGGTGGTGTATGTTTGTTTCTTTAAAAAAAATCAGATCTACGAAGAACAAAATCTGAAAAAATAAAAATAGATATAAACCTCTAAGTAAAGAGAGAATGGGAGATGATGGAAGGAGGAGATGAGAAGTCGAGAACAAAAGGAACATGAGAGAGGATTAAGAAGGGCTAAGAGAAGATATTGAAGGCAAAAACAAATCGAATAAGTTAAGAGAAATATTGAATTAAAGTGAATACTTTATGATTGATGAAGAATAGATAAGAAAAAAGAAAGATAATTAAGTAAAACTAAAAAAAATACTGTAAAATTGTGATCGATTTAACCCAAGTATGATGAAGATTGCAGGAGAATATAATGAAAGATGAAAGAGAAAGAGGTGGAGAACCTGAGGATAAAATAAGTTAGGAGAAGAAGATATCGATGCAATTAAGGGAAGGGAATGAATATAAAATACATTAATGAAAAAAATTTTGATAAAATTTTTTTTTTTAAATAACAGAACTTTGTAGGAGAACTCGACGAGTGTGCATGCCAACTGTTGATCTACTTTACCGACGACTTTCACTTCATAAACCGACAATTGTACCAACAAATTTCAGACAGGACAATTGTTCTCGGTATATTACTTTTCATCGTTAAAATACCGACGACATTTCTTCACAAATTTCCGACGAGTGCATGTGGTCAGTATTTTTCCTCTGTTCTGACTTAACCCCGACAACAAGTTCCGACAATTTTATGACTTCCAGCTATTCTCAAAAACTTCCGACAACCAACCGTCTACGTAACTCATTCCTCTGCATTTCATCGGTAATTTAACAAAAAATTTCCTACCATTTGTTTCCTCGAAATTTTTCATCGGTATATAGCATTTTCCTTGTAGTGCCAAGTTCAATCGTCAAACAATCTTGCAGGAGATTCGGAAGGAGAGAAACGCGTGACTATTATGATCCGCTAATTCTCTCGTCTACGTCGACATAGATAAAAATAAAACGAAACTAAAAATGCACAACAAGCTGGTCTAGGCACCATTCTTTCTGAATCTCCCTCTTATTTGGCTCTCTACCACTTTTGCTTTTCGTTAATCTACTGCAGAAAAATAATTGTATACAGAGGAGTGAATTCCTTGAAACCTATTACATATAGTTTTAGTATCGTTCCAAATTTCTTTTTTCAGAATCTTTTCCAATTATTTCAACTTGTAAAACAAGAAAATCTAAATGTTGTATTATTCAAGATAACTAGATTATTAATCCGCGCATTTATAATATACTTTAAAAATGTTAAAATATATATAATCAATAATATTTGTTTAATACATAATATATATATATATATATATATATGTATTCTTACATTACATAAATTATGTTTTTTTATTTTCTTCTACTTTTAAAATAAATTTCTAACATTTTTCTGCAGTCAATTTTTTTGTTAGTAACTCATAGTTTGTATCGATAAATTATTTGTTTACATGTATATTATATCTTATAAATATTTGCAGATTTAATTTATATCAAACATTATAATTTCCCAAATTTATCTAAAAATATACAATTATCGTATTTAAAAATATTTTATTTTATTTGAAGATTTTTACTTATGTATTTGTTGGGAAACCATCCGAATAGCTTTATAATCATATCAAAATATATTATGTTTTATACTCCCTCTGTTTCAAATTAATATATGTTTTTAAAAAATGATTCAAAAAAGGTTTTTTTAAAAGTTTTTTATGCATTTTTATTGATTATTAATAACAAAATGTAAGTTTCTAAAGATTTAATTGATATTTTTGAATTGTTATTGGCTTAGATTTATTGAAAATTTTTAATCACAGAAAATCATGTATTTCTTATCAAAATTTAACATGATTTTTTAATATGTGTAAATACACTAAAAATTTAATAATATGAAATAGAGAGTGTATATTTTAATAATTTTATTGTTCTTTTAGAAAAATGAAGAAAATTTATGTTTATAAATACTATTGGCAAGACCTTCCCTGGAATAAGGAGACTATAGACATAAGACTTTAACTTTTGTAACTAACAAAATAAACAGTTAATGCAAACAACCAATGTGGTTTATTGTGGATTGCATTTGGAGGGATTCTGTGGATTACTTCTTCTCATCACGCTAGCCATACTCTCTCGTCATTTTTTAGCTCTCTTTTTCCAGCTTTATTCTTTTTTCGTCGATGGTATGTAGAGTAAGTTGTGTTGACTCTGTTGGAACCCAATTTTATAAGTCTATTGGGCTGTGTAAAATTTGATTTAATGTGAAGAAAAATTAGATTATTGAGCTCTTTAATAAAACCTTATCTTTTGGTAAAAAGTAAATGAATATAAAGTTAATTTGTCCCACATTGGAAAGAAGAATGAAAATCTTCTAGTATAAATATGTCATTTCCCTTGTAAAGGTCAAAAGCCTAATGGAGACACTATGGAGGCAGATTGTTAAGGCCATTATGCAAAACACCACACTCACACGCGCCGCCGTGCCGGGCTTGGTCTTGGGTCTTGGTGAATGTGGGCACAGTCCAAAATAAGATGTTTTTGTTGGAGTAAATTCTTATTACGATTTTTTGTATAATGGAAGGATAAATCTAAAAGATTGTGTCTAAATAACTCCGAATTACTTTCGGATCAAGTTTGGAAGATTTCCGATTTCCCTTTTGCTTGCAGAAAAAAGAGTATATCCGAGAATATTCTTTTCCTTTTCCCAAGAAGCTTAGCTTGGAGATTAAGACACTCGTTCCATATAAATATGTGCCTTCTCTCTTCGTCAAAATCATCCCATTGAAAAGCTTTCATAGAAAAACAAAAATTCCAGCAATCTCTCTTGTCTCGTCTTAATATCGTAAGTGTCTCGAAAGTATAGCATATAGCAAAGTTCGTAGATTCTGTTTCGGGTGTTGCAAAGCAGTCTCATCACGGTTGTATCTT
>KE156179.1:339859-352112 GCA_000411075.1 Sisymbrium irio | reverse complement strand
CATATATATATATATATATATATATATTACATAATCGGTCTATTTAACTTGTTGTACATTGTTCAAAGTTTGATTTTATGTTTTCATAATAGAATAAGGTGAATTTATCATTATAACTCAACTTTTAAAGGTCGAAATTAGTATTTTAATATTTTTATAGTTAAAATGGGCTAATTTTTTTATTTTCACCGCAATATTCTAAAATATCTTACATATTTTGAAAGAATGGTCACAGAAGATAACAAGCGTGAAAACATCACTACCAAATAGTTGCCAAAGGCCTTCTATGGTTTCCAGTCAACACTTCCATATATTCCTTCTCTCTTTCAAACATTATCACGAAAAACTGATGAAGAAGATCCATGATATGTATTGTCCCATTAAGTTTTCAAAATACTTTTAGCCTCTTGCTCAAAATCGGAAGCGATATGCTCCGCCCTAATATCTTGACAATCATGCAGTTTTTCCACATATCATTCATAGCCTCTAGCACCTCCCTCGCTATCGTGATTACTGCTTCACCAGCCTCTCCATTCGGAAATTCAAGTCGCAACTTTGTCTTAACAAACTCATCATCAATCTTCTCATCACGAACTGTCAAACTACCACTACAGCACCCCCATAACCTTGTTCACCCACGAGCTCAGAGCATCAGAATTGTTTCTCCGAGGCCTGCATTTCACTCTAATGTCTTCCATAATCTCATCTTGTTCACTATTTTTCAAACCCTCAAAATCGCCTTGCATGACCATTAAATTTTGAGGGTGTTTTGCGTGTGTATTTTGACATATTTTCAATTAATCTTGAATATTAACATTAAACTGAGACAAAAACAGAAATTTTTGACATTTTTATTTTAAATATACCAATAAAAAATCTCAAAATACATTTCTTTTACTGTAGATCCTCTATATTATATATATATATATAACCATATTAATATATACAATACAACCTCTATAAATTAATAAATTTCTCCGGTCACAAATCGGACCAATGTACTAACAAAGTTAGATAAAATTATAAGATAATAAATTTTTTGAAAATCATATGTAAGAATATAGTCCTAACAGTATAAACTAATAATTAGATAGATTTATGTATATACAGATAAGATAATATACTAATATACTACTATAATATTTTATTTTTACTTCGTATTAAGATTCATTAATGTTATATCTCTAATATCTTTCTATTATATTGAGAATCTTATTAATATTTATTTTTTAGATTTAAACACAAAACTTATAAAGATTTACACATATTGTAGAAAAAAAGATGTTTAGATATGATGATTACTTTTGTATTTATAAATGCTTTCATATATTATAATATCATTTTTAATTTCATTTTCATCATTGTGAAGTATAATTATTACTTTTTATACTATGTTAAGCTTTTTACATACATCATTTTATATGAATATTAAATTTATTTTATTAAAATCTATCTTAGTGAGATACATAATTTTATTTTTATAGCTTTAAGTTTGAATATAATATTTTTATTAATAGATTCATTTATATTACTTAGATAACATCATTTTTCTATAAAAAATAAAAATATCATGGACTAAAAATATATTATTTGCATAAATTAGTAACTCTATATATTAATAATTTTTAAAGTCCTAATGCTATTAAATTATAGAGGATTTACTGTATACTCATAGCATTGAAAGACTGTCTATCTTTTATTTTACGTCACTAATCCCGCGATTCCTTATTACTAATGTCCAACAAGATTTGAAACTTACATGGACTTTAGGATTTGACGGGCTCATGTCAAAATCGGCCCATGATGCAAAAACCGGATTCAAATTTATTGCCATGAATTTACTTCCTATTTGCATAACTGAAACAAATTAAAAAAGAATCTCCCAAACCCCTAAACCAAAACCTAACCCTCTGCCCTAACTTATTTAACTTATTTTTGAAAACATAACTTATAAAAGAATTTAAAATAAAATAAATAAATTTATAAAAAGAAACAATAAGGTGAGAGGTATAATTTCAAACCTATATTAGTTTTTTTTTGGTATAATAGATTCATACTTAAGGCAATTTCTATAATTTGTCATCAATCAATCCAATTTTACCCTCACTTGCGCTGACCCACTTTCAAATCACAAAACCATTTATAATAAATGCATCTCCATGCAAATTCTATATTATAAGTGTAATATTGTATTACTTCTCAATAAATAAATGCATATATATAACAAATTATGTAATTATTTAAAAAGCAATTTATTTTTAATTATAGGAATGCATTTCCTCTCAGTTGTTTCTACTGGCGGTGGTGGCCGTTGAGAAATAACAGAGGACATCAGAATCCTGCGGCATAGATTATTCATAAGGGAATATCCGAACCGGATCAGAATATTTTGGGTTAGGCGTCGACTTGGGTGGTGTTTCTCATGTACCCGATAAAAGGAGAGTGTTTTTGAGAGCTGAGATCGATACTTCTCCACCATTCGCGTCGGTTGAGGAAGTGGTGACCCGGTTCAGTGGTCGTGATTATTTGGTTCTTGTCAAGCTCGAAGACAATTACATAAGTTTCTGTCTTTTCTTTGTTTACTTTTCAAAGAAAATTATTTATGCAAACTGATTTTTACTTTTTTGAATCGATGAAAACAGTTGCGTTTATCGGTCTGTTACATATAGTACAAGTCATATGAAACAAACAAGAATATAAATGTTTAACAGTCTTCATTGTTGGAAAACTCACTGTTTGTGACATAGATGGGTTATTCCTGAGTCAATGTCTACGTAGATTAATGGTATGATATATATACAATTAGAGTGATAAATCATTTTTATTTTTTTATGTTCTTGATGTTTCTCATTAATACATATTTAATTTTCATGATATGTGTCTTCTTGCATGTCTAACAAATTAAGTATTACACTACAAGTATATTTGCATGTGTATTTTTTTACATTCTTGTTACTTTGTATTATTACTTATTTTATTTTCATGTTACATATTTTTTTTACGTATAACAAATTAATTAATAACATTTATTTATTTTTTAATGCTAATTTTTTCTCGTACCTAATGCTTCTGAATTTGGAAATAAGTTCATGTTATATGTTTTGTTCAATGTTCTCGTAGTAATTTATGCTAATAAAACCGTTAAAATATGCATATATATATATATATATACCCACATATATTATCAAGTGGCACTGATTTGGTTTTGCGTAACTAGCTATTAAATTAAATAGTCATAAATCTTACAAAATACATATATAAGTAGATGCTAATATTTTTAGGGAGAATTGTGTAAATGGGTCATATTTGAATTGATTTTGTCCTATTACTCATTTCTCTTTTTCTATCTGATTTACCCTTTGTCATATCTAATAATTATTATAAATAATTTTAAAAATAAAGAAAAATAAGAACAATGATAAAGTCAATGTAAAGAATACATGAATATTTTTTTGAGTTAAAATAATTTTATATTTTACGTTGCAAGAACTTAAATTCCACCGTCTACGAGGCTTTAGAATATATATTCTATAAATTGGTCTAAGTCTACATTATTTAGAATACAAGTTCTACATATACTGATAAATCTACGCACTTGTATACTATAATTTCTACTCATTACTCTATCTTCTGCAATTTCACTGATTTGGTAGATTACACATTCTAATGTTTACTCTATATTCTACGTCTTCCGGAATATATTTTATACATCCAGTACATATATCCACGCTTTTTAAAATACATCTTCCACTGTTTTAGTTTTGTCTGCAGATTTTAGAATATATATTCTGCGAGACTATCCTAAAGCTAGGAAATATGGTTAATAAATATTCTCATATCTTTCAAAATATTTTGTCAAAAAAATTAATAGAAACTGTCCCTAAATGTTTTCATCGTTGTTGTTCTTCTCATATATACAATTGTTTGTGTATAATTGTCAGATGTGCAATGTGGTGCAGTGGCTAAGGGTGGTTTTGCATGGTGAAAGGTCATGGGTTCGAGTTGCCATTAGCCCTTTTTTTGTTTTTCTTTCTTTTTAATTAATGGTTAAAGACGAAACTGCCCTCGTCTTAAACCTCCCCCTTTACCAATTCGAATCTGCAAAACCTAGGTCCGCCGTTTCTTATATTTCATTGCAAATTTCATCAATTTTCTTGTTTTTTTACATTATTGATAACACAATATGATAGATCTGTCAAGTATGTACTGATTTATAGATCTGCCTAGTGCCTCCTCACCGTGTAATCGGCTGCGTTATCTGCGTTTTTAAATAATTTGCGACTAACTTAGCAAATTAGAGTCGAAACTCATCGGCAGATTCTGTTTTCGAGTAAAGAATCTGAGACTTTCTCCATACTTTCAAAACCTCATAACTCTATTAGAGCACATGACACAAAAAATCCTAATGAAACTTCGATTGAAAACTCAAGTATCTAGAAAGTAGATGAGTAGAGAAAATAACCGTCTTCGTCTTGGACTTGTGTGTGAAGCAAGAGAATCTTGAAATGGGGGATATTGAAACCAAGATCAATGCCTGAGAAAAAAATATATATAACTCTTTTTTATTATAATTCTTTTATTAATTATGTATTACTTAATTAGAATATTAAAATCAATTTTGAAGGTCAAAATCGGTTTATCATTAAACTTAATACTAATAAGACAAGAATGAGTTCAAGTAATACTATTAGGACATATCATATTTCAATTTGACCCAATTAGCTAATTTTGTCATATTTTTATATTGTTTTGATGTTTAACGGATAACAAAGTCAGTGTCAGATGCAAAACAAGGGAAATATACAGGTTTTCATAGTTTGGTTGCTGCATAATCTGTGATTTTGAATATAAAAACTGATGTCAATATTTTCAAGGTTTGGTTATGCAGAAAATGTAAACAATATATATTAACACGTATTATAACTCGAGTTGATATGATAAATACATAATTTCCCATGAAATTGAGTAGGTGTACATATTAGAAAATGTTCATGTATACCTAAAATAGATCTCTATATAATATATAATTTATATATATATCGCAGCATACTCATTTGTATATGTAGATTATATAATATATTTTCATTGATATTTATGACATAAGAGCGTTAAAATAATATTTATTAACACGTATTATAACTCGAGTTGATATGATAATACATAATTTCCCATGAAATTGAGTAAATGTACATATTAGAAAATGGTCATGTATGTCCAAAATAGATCTCTATATACTCCATAATAGATCTATATATGTATATTTTATGTTGGACGATTTTGAATTTTCATATGATGATACACGCTCCTATGTTATTGTAGAAAGAGATGTATTCCTCTTCTTGAGCATCCTTAGGATCTTTCATCCAAAGGGATGAGCAGAATCTTCTGCTTCTTCCACTAGATAGAGACAGGTGGAGATAACCATAGAGGCGGCGCCAGAGAGAATTCATGAGCATCATTGTTGATGTTGACTTGTACAGAAAAGGCGGAGACCCCGACGATTATCTACAGAACAGCCGAAGACGATTTGCTACAGAACAGCCAGAGACGATATGCTACAGTCGACTGAACAGTGTAAACCCTAAATAAATTGGACCAGGCCCAAATGTGCCAGAGGAGGAGGCCCATAAGTCATTTACTTTAGACTAGAATCAATTTAATACTGAACCACTTAACATGATTTCTTCGAAAGAGGATTCTATTCAAATAAAAAATTCTTCTATTAAACTTAGTACTAATAGGACAAGAATGAGTTCAAGTAATACTATTAGGACATATCATATTTCAATCTGACCCAATTAGCCAATTTTGTCATATTTTTATTTTGTTTTGATGTTCAACGGATAACAAAGTCAGTGTCAGATGCAAAACCAGTGAAATATACAGGTTTTCATAGTTTGGTTGCTGTATAATCTGTGTTTTTGAATATAAAAACCGATGTCAATATTTTCATGGTTTGGTTATTGCAGAAAATGTAAACAATATATATTAATACGTATTATGACTCGAGTTGATATGATAATACATAATTTCCCATGAAATTGATTAGTGTACATATTAGAAAATGTTCATGTATACCTAAAATAGATCTCTATAAAATATACTCCCCCATATTATTTTAAGTGTCGTTTTAGGTTTATACACACAGATTAATGAAACATTTGATTTTATATATTTTAAAAATAAATACATAATTACCTATACACATAACCATATTTGAACCAATAGAAAAATAAATAAGAGAATCTTATTAATAAATTTTGCATTGAAATTCTCAAATGACACTTATTTTGAAACAAAAATTTTACTCTAAAACGACACTTGTTATAATACTGGAGTATAATTTATAAATAGTGCAGCATGTTCATTTGTATATGTAAATCATATAATATATTTTCATTAATATTTATGACATTAGAGCGTTAAAAAAATATATATTAACACGTATTATAACTTGAGTTGATATGATAATACATAATTTCCCATGAAATTGAGTAAGGCTGAATATTAAAAAATGTTCATGTATGTCCAAAATAGATTTCTATATACTCCAGAATAGATCTATATATGTATATTTTATGTTGGACGATTTTTGAATTTTCATATGATGATGCACGCTTATACGTTAGATTTCGGGTAAACATGAATATTAAAGGATATTTTTTGGTAGGGAACTCTGCAAACTACTCTATGTTTCATATGTGATAATGTACAAATATAAATATATCAGTGTAAATGTTTTATATCGCAATCTAGATGTATACGTAGCACATCACATGTAATAATACATGGATTAAACATCTAGCTTCATGCACTAAATATATGAATGTAAATGTTTCATATCACAGTATAAATCCACAACTAATAAACCACATGCAATAATATATGTATTAAACAACTAATTTCATGTAACATTATTTCGTGCCATGTTATTTTAAAATATACATATATTAGCGTAATGTATATGAAAGACGTGAGAAATGATGAACATTAATTATAAGTGTTTTATTCATCCCTTGCCCACAAATCTTCGCTCGGTTTATTATTTTAATACATCCACATTAATTTCATTCTCTCTCAATCAGCCATTAACTATTTCAATGTATGTAACTATCACATCAAACTTCCACCATTAATTCACACCATCAAAAATTCTCCACTCGCACCTCTACACACTAATATCTCATCTCCCTTGCCATGTATATTATGTTGGTACCCTTATACCATTTTTCACTGTCTTTATTTCTCTTTGCTCTTTTCCGTCAAAGAGCTTTGCGAAGCCCGACTCCATTTCGAAGTGAAAGGATTGTTTTCCTTGACCCATTATTCATGTGTCTTTGGTGCCTGAACTACAAAAGGGACTTCAAAGGAGCAGAGAAGAAGTGGATTTTTCCTTCGAGATATTTCAGTTTATACAATGGGTCCATTCCTGTCTTTGCTGCGACACACAAAAAATGGGTTGAGGATGTTGATACGTTGTACATTGCTCATAATGTCAACAACGACCATTAGGTTGTAGTGGTGGTAGACTTGATCGAGCGTAGGTGAAAGTATATGATTCCAGTGTATCTACCTACAACGACAGCTTCGTCTTTGCGTCATGCAAGCCATATATGAGGATGATTCCACTGTTGCTGAGGCAGGCTGCACCACCAGGTAGTAGGAAGAAGATGTCGGGAGCTGCTTTCCCACATACAGGGCCAAGACAGTCCCAAAAAACTATCAGCAGGGAAATTGTAGAGTGTACACACTGAAGTATATCAAGTGTTTTCCTATTGGCTGTAACTTTCAAGGTTTGTGTGATTCAAGAATGGTTTCCATTCGTGTCAAATATGCAGCTGAGATTATGGACGAGATACGGCAGAAGAGATTGTTGACATTGTTCAGTTATCAGACCCGAACCCTCGTGCTCATTCAGGTGGTGATCGGGTTCCTTTGCAGACTGATTCTCTTAAGTGAGAAATAGATCTTGTAGACTTCTCTATTTTTTGGCCGTTACCACGTTAGGATATTGCAGTAGGATTGTCTTTTTTCTGTAAACTTGTATAATTTGTTGTCGCACACTTATGAACAACTGACAGCTTACATATACTTTTTGAGGACCAGTTTTGCAAAATACCTGGTCCTTGGAAATTATAATCAGGTTATGGTAGACTTTTGTAATCAGGTTATTTTATGTTATGATACACTTGTTTTAATCATATTATTTTATGATAGACTTATTATCAGGTTATTTTATGTTATGATAGACTTGTTTTAATCATGTTATGTTATGATAGACTTATTATCAGGTTATAATAGACTTATCATCATATAGACTTATTACCAAATTACTATGTTATGATAAATTTATAACTACAACGTGTTACGCAATGATAGATTTATTAATACTATTATACAAAACAAACAAATAACACAATAGCATCCATACTTTTTAACACCTGTTCTACAACACAATAATCTGTAAAATTATGATACACTATTATACAGCACAACAAAATATGAAATAGTACACTTATTACACAAATAAACAAGTAACACAAGTTCACCAAACTATAAGAAGTTGATACTATCTGGTTATGACCCGAGCAGTGGCAGTTAGAACACAAATGCTCTTTCCGCGGCCGCTTACGCTCCATAGCAACTTCCAATGCTCCTTTCATACATGAGAGTTTTGGTCTTTCTGGTGGTTAACGCACGAAAGGAGGATTACAAAATTTCTTAGCCACATCTTCTGGTACGAGAATCGCAATATCTCTTGGCATAATGACCTTTGAGTAAGCATTGTACAAGTGCTCCTTAGAGAAGTACAGATGGCAAAGAGAGACCTGTGAAACCATCAATGCTTCTTCTGCAGCAGTGACATGTATACAAGGTATCTTATCCAAATCAAACCTACGACAAGTACATTGTTTGTATCTCAAATTTACCACATGCAAGATTGATCCTTTTGAGACTTCTTTCCGATCCGCATATATATCTTGTATTGTCCCATACTTTGACTGCTCAACTTTTTCCTGGTATAAAACTAAATAAACATATAAATAAATCTATCGTATCGTAAAATACATATATCATATCGTAAAATAAATAAATCATAACGTGGTAAATAAATCTATCATAACGTGATAATAAATCTAACATAAGTTATAAAATATATGAATTATACCTCGAGTAATTTCTCCATGTCGGCTGTAAGGGTTGTACTCATTAAGCTTGCATTCTGTTTCATTGTAGCGAACCATCTAATTAACATCAACTTAGCTTCTATAAGTTTCACTATTGGATAACCTCAGGCATGGGAGAGAGCTTTATTTATTGCTTCAGCTATGTTGCTTGTCGTGAAGTTGTACCTATCCCCCGGAAAGTGAACTGGGCTCCACATATGAATGTCAACTTCTTGTAAATATGCATGAAGAGCGGGATCATAAGCTTCAATCTGCTGAAAGTTCTCTTTGAACTCTACAACCCTATATGCTGATGCTGCCTTCTTCAATAATCCAAAATAATCTCCAGCTTTGAATTTCAACAAGATGTTCTTACGCAAATGATATGTGTAAATACCACGACTACCAAGTGGATAGACAGCAGTAATCACATTCCTAATTTATTTATGTCTATCCGAAATAATGGTAAGTCCTTCATTGTCTGGATAACTCGGTGTAATTGTCAAAAGACCATTCCCATGACTCATCATTCTCTATATCAACTACATCGAAAGCTACAGGAAAAATATTAAAGTTTTCATCTTGGGTTGTGGCAATGAGTAGGTGTACCTTTATATTTGCCTTTCAAATACGTTCCATCGACGACAATCACTTTCCTTATGTACCGAAAGCCTTCGATGCTTGCACCAAATGCAAAGAAGAGGAACTTGAATCTATTTTTCTCGTCTACTTCAAGTTTTATAAGTGTCCCAGGATTTGCTCGCCTGATCATGTATACGTAGATTCTTCGTACCCATCTTCTGAGCTTCCCCTTACCAATTCTTGTGCACTCTTCAATATGAAATGAGTTTTCCAATACTTAAGCTGTAATATAAAACAAAAATGATGGATAAACACAATATTAATGATAAGTCTATCAAAATGTAAATTAAATATACAACAATGGTTAGTCTACCACAATATTATACATAAGTCTACCTTAATAAATCTACCACGATTGATTAAGTCTACCACCATTATGATTCATAAGTCTACCACCATATGATTAATAAGTCTATCACTACATCATACCCGTATTCCATATCATTTGTTCAGAACATTAACTACATGACTTGGCAAAATAGTCGGTCCAACACCACCAACAAAATCTTTGTACATACGTCCTGTGTTGTTTGACGTGAACGGGGCTGTATGCTTGGTGACAGAACAAGAGTTCTCTCCAACACAAACTTTGATATAAAAATGGGAGCTTCCATCTTCAAGAGTCCTAGCATGAACTCTCCATGTACATCGTTTTACCCAACATTGAACTGTCAACAAGATTGGCGATGAGTAGGTGTGATACGACCCAGGCCAGAGACCTGGGCCAAACTTGGGATCATGGTCCGTTGGATGGGAAGCAGCTTGAACCGGAGCTGGAACCTTGGAGCAATGTAGCTAAAAGGCAAGGAAAAAGGATCAGAAAGGTGTTTGGTCATCAAGACTCGAAGTTGGGTCATATGGAACCAACCTTTGCTCGGCCAGAAATTGAAGAACATCACAATTTCACCTTTGCGCATCAGTCCGATGGAGCCAAAGATCGATGTTCAACTTCTTTCTTCAACTTCTTCAGGGCAAAACTCTACAGCTCGTGCCAAACATCATAAGAAGACCTTTGGTCATGAGACTTCTTCTTTGGCCTGTGCTAAACCTACCGTGCATCATGCATTAGACCATCCGACTGAGCCAAACCGAGCCAAAACATCAAGGAATGAACCTGGACGTCAGCTGAAGAGTCAGTCAATTAGGAGCACACCTATTTAAAGCCTAGGAGTCATCTTTGACTGACTTAGTCAATTTCATTAAGTTTTCTCATTTCCTATGCATTGTTTTTACACAAATATTTATTATCTTTTGTCCTTTCATCTATTTGTAATCCTATAAATAGGAACTGGATTCATTCATTAAAATCAGTCAAGTTTTGATTTTATTTTAGTTTCTTCTTTTCTCTGAGTGAGAGAGATAGTTCTTAGCTTGTTCATTGGTGTGAACTGTCTTGTTGATTTGGTGGTCAGCCAATTCATCTTTGTGTGTTATTTGGTGGTTAGTCAACACACTACATTCTTTCTTAGGTGGTTAGCCTTAGATCGTGCTATATCAAGAGTCATTCCACACCTCTTGACGATCCATTCATTCCATCTTATTTCGAGAAGTGTCAATTGCCTTCTCGGAACCTATCCAACACCCAACTGAAGTGATCCTCTAATTTTGGGCGTATCAAGGTGACATCAAAGTCAAAATTATGTGTAACTGAGAGCATTTTCGCTATGAAATTCCTCTTTTGACTCATAACGTTGGCCAACCGCAAAATCGACCGAAGACATTTCTAGCTTCACAAACTCATGTATAGATGACAAGCCTTTCATCTTTCGTTGTTCACCTCACGTATATTTTTCTTCTTCTGAGAATCTTTCACTGGTATGGTAATCTTTACCTTCTGAGCTTGCACCATCTGGATCATCACAGTAGTCAAATCGAAACTCATCTTTATCTTTCTAATTATTTTCGACTGATGTACTCCTCCTTTTCCTATAACCACAATCACCTCTTTGATCTCCTTGATCTTCTGCGAAGACTTCATCTGCTCCTTGATCTCCTTGATCGTCTTCGAAGACTTCCTCTTCAGCAACCAAACTATGAACAAATCCTTTTGCATCTTTCTCAAAAATCTCCACGCATAGACAAACAATTTCGTTTTAAAATTTTTGTAAAAATTGAGACAGCTGTTTAGAATTGAGAATTAAAACCGAAGGAGTATCTTGAGGCAATTTTTTAGAATACTTCTTCGATATCATGTAACTCAACTTTACCTCACAACTCTTTTGATTAAAACTAAAATCTTCACACACCATTTGACGGAAGTCAACATAGAAGGTTGTCAGATTTGCCTGTAGAATTATACTCGCCTTTGATTTATCCACGAAAAAGATCCATCGATTTCCCTCAAAACTCCATCTCCCACAAACCAAAAGTACTTGCTCCATTGAAATTTACAACCAAAAAGGAGAAGAACTCGGGATAGAACACCGAAAATAAAAAAGCAAGAG